>SJJU01023266.1:0-12013 GCA_012932125.1 Conopomorpha cramerella | reverse complement strand
AGGAACATTCTGCCTCTAGGGCGACGGTCGCGGGTTCGATTCCCGCCACGGACATAATGCTTTAGTGATGAGCTGAGGCATTTGTTGTGTGCGTCTGGGTGTTTTATTTATCTATGTATGTATTTAAAGTATTTATGTAAGTATATCAGTCTCTGGCACCCATAGTACAGGGTATCCTAGTTTGGGGTCAGGTGACCGTGTGTAAAAAATGTCCAAATTTATTTATTTATTAACTATTTGAACAGTTTTGCACTCTGCTGCAATCAATCTGTCCCATTGGTACACGTCCAGTAGCCGGACTCGAACCCGGGACCTCCCGGTTACAAGTCAAGTATCCGACCACAGACGCTAAAATCTATCTATCTATAGGAACACGATAGTACGTCTATACTTTGTAATGTTTTAGTTTGATTTGATTGAGGAAAATAAATGTTATTCCTTTACCTTATACTCCTGGCCGATGGCTTTCAGTTGGAAGCAGCCGCCGAAACCTCCAAGGCCACCCATCACACCGGAGCGAGACGTTGACCTGATTACCAAGTTTGTAATATTATAGTCGGCGTCACGTAAGAAGCAAATACTGACAGGTCGATTGACATACGTAGCCTAGACTGATAGTGTTGTACAATATTGGAAAAAAATGATTTATTTTAGAATCGATTTATGCCGAAACTACTGAACCGATTGCTTTGAAATTTTGCAGACGTCCGGTTTAAATAATAGGGTACTATCATTTTTTAAGGAAACGCGCACTGACATGATATTAAATATTTAAAACGGGTATTATAGCGCAAAAATTAACCAAAGATAAGCATTCAGCTTACCTTCGTCGGGCAAACAACGAAGTTAAGCTGAATGCTTATCTTTGGTTAACAATAGGGTACTAGTCGGAAATCTTGTCTTTTGGATAATTGAGCAGAAAACTCATGAACCAATAGCTCTAGTATCGCTTAACCCAAAACATCACTATAGGTTAAACTATTGTCATTACAAGTTCGTTTGTCAGATTGTCTCACTTTCATTGGTTAATATGCGTCAAGCGCACGTAGCGCCATCTGTTGAGTTTTGTAATGACGGTATTTGACGTCATTGGAGGCCGTCAGCGCTAAAGTGGCCTAACCCTAGACCAATCAGTATGGAGATATAGGTGTTTTTAGAATAATGAGTTTGACTTATGTGTGTAGATATTTTATGAAAACTTATATTGTCCAAATTTTTATTTTTTGTAATTAAAATTATGGATTCTTTAACATTAATGATTTTAACATGTTTTTAGTTAATTTACGAAGTACTCAAGTCGGAATATTAAAAATTGTGGCTTAGGCCATTTTAACGCTGTCGGCCTCGTTTATGAAATTAAGTATTTGACGGGCCCGTTGGTGTAGTGGTCAGCATGTCTGCCTCTGCTCCATAGGGCCGTGGGTTCGATTCCCACTGCTGGCAGGTATTTAGGAGATGAGCTTTTAAGTACTTGTTGGATGTGTCTGGGTGTTTTATTTAAAAGAGAAAAAAAAAGTATTTAAGTAAGTATATTTCGTTGTCTGATTTCCATAACACAAGTGCTTTCGCTACTTAACATGGGATGAAGGCAATGTGTGTGTTGTTGTCAAATATTTATTTATTTACCAGCTGTCTCGGCAAACATTTGTTTTGCCATAGGAAGTCGCTTTTGTACCCCGTGTAGTCGAAGAAATAAACCTTTTAAACCTACCCTGGACTTCCACGTGTGATTCAAGACCAAAATTTGCCAAATCGGTCCAGTCGATCTCGAGTTTTAGCGAGACTAACGAACATCAATTCATTTTTATATATATAGATGTCAATTCCAATCAATGGTAAGGAACTTGATCTCACCTAGCCAAAGGTTTAATGAGCGATACGAGTGAATCTCCCGCTTCAATGTCGACGCCGCTGTCCTTGTATGAGAGGGACTTCTTGGGCAGCTCCTGCCCGGTCTGGTACGGGGCCGTCAGCGGTGCCATCGCCTCTTTGAAGTTATCTACCACCACTTGGTGACCGCCTGGTGAGAGAATATAAAGTAAGAGGAACAGCATAGTTATAACAAAAAGGACCCAATACGAAACATTCCGATTTTGTAATTTAAGTTTAGTATCTTTTATGTTAAGGTTCAATTTCATAAAATTACACATTTTGTTTTGTGCCACTTTTGTTCTAACTGTGCGAATATGGTTCTGTACTCTATCACACAGTGGCGTGTACTGGCATTTACGACAACGTAGGCAGTAATCCCTTAGGATTGGCACCTATGTATAGGTAACTTGTCTTTACGAAACACAGGTACCTACCTACCTATCTACTCACTCACAAAACACAGGAACTTCGTTAGCCTATGTCGTGAGTACAACAAAAAAGTTCTAGCAATAACTCAAATATTTAAGTTAGTATATTACGTTGTCTGAATTCCATAACACAAGTGCTTTAGCTACTTAACATGGGATGAAAGCAATGTGTGTGTTGTTGTAAAATATTTATTTATTAACATGTTACCCACCTTCTTTACCCAAAGTTTCAACGACACCGACGACATTTATAGGTCCGGTGACTGTAGCAAGTAGTTCTTTAACCAGGGAAGGCTCGCAGATCACCACCATACCAACTCCGCAGTTGAACGTGCGTAGCATTTCAAAGTCGGATACCGCACCTAGTGGAGCAAAATCATTGATTGGCGTCAGATAGGCTGTGGTGCATCGTCTTTATTGGCGAATCATTACATCTATTATATAAAAATCAAAGCCACTTTTCGTTGTCATTCCATAACTCCGGAACGGGTTGTCCGATTTCGCTAATTCTTTCTTTGTTGTGCTTATTAATGACAGCAGAAGGTTCTTATGAAAGAAAAAAATGACATCCACTGTTGGGCACAGGCCACCCTAGATGTTCATATTAATAGTTAAGACAGGACAACGTCTGTCGAGTCCACTAGTCTATTATATAAAAATCGAAGCCACTTTTCGTTGTCATTCCATAACTCCGGAACGGGTGGACCGATTTCGCTAATTCTTTCTTTGTTGTACTTATTAATGACAGCAGAAGGTTCTTATGAAAGAAAAAAATTACATCCACTGCTAGGCACAGGCCACCCTAGATATTCATATTAATAGTTAAGACACGACAACGTCTGTCGCGTCCGCTAGTCTATTATATAAAAATTATCCCATAATGGTGCACCCCCTTCTCCCATAGTGCGTCTCTCTAGTCGAGTTAGTTACTCGATGCCTCCACCGGCATGTATTATTATTTTAAATTCATGATATCTTTTGAATTAATTGTCCTATTTCAATAATTCAAAAAGTAATCATCAGGTATTAATTCCTTTTTTGTTGTTATGGTTGTGAATATTTAATGTGTTTCTGAATATTAAATGAGTTTAGTTCTGAATAATTAATGTGAATCTGAATGTTAAATGAGATAGGTTCTGTATATTTAATGTCTTTCTGAATATTAAACATATCTCTTTTATTTGTATAAACACTTATAGATGGTATACGGTCTGATTTTGATCGGCATTTCTATCAACTTGTTAAAAAAGGTGTTATAATGACCTAACTACAATAGACGTACGAAGTTATTCGTAGATATTGGTAATAGATAGAGATTTTCTATAATATTGTACATAGAACATTTTTTTGTCCTATCATTAATAGTCTTCGCAGCTTATGCGATGAAAGAATTTTTTTGGAAAATAAATTTACACCCTCGGATGGTTTTAATAGGAATTTCTAATAATAGTAATTTCTAATAGTATTTTGTATTGAATTTTTAATCTGTTTAGTACTGAATATTTAATGTATTTAGTATTGAATTTTTAATCTGTTTGATATTGAACATTAAATTTATTTTGTATTGAATTTTTAATCTGTTTGATATTGAACATTAAATTTATTTTGTATTGAATTTTTAATCTGTTTATATTAAATTAAATTATTTTTGTATTGAATTTTCTGTTAGTATAGATTTTAATGGTTTTAGTATTATTTATTGTGTTTTAGTATTGAATATTTAATGTATTTATTATTGAATTTTTATGTATTTAGTATTGAATTTTTAATCTGTTGGTATTGAATATTTAATGTATTTTGATGTATTTTAAACTGTGTTTAGTATTGAAATTTAATGTATATAGTATAGAATTTTAATTGTAATTGTATGAATTTTAATATGTTCTAGTATTGAATATTAATGTATTTGTTATTGAATATTTAATGTATTTAGTATTGAATTTTTAACCAGTTTTGTATTGAATTTTTAATGTGTTTAGTATTGAATTTTTAATCAGTTTGGTATTGAATATTTAATGTATTTAGTATTGATTTTATGTGTATAGTATTGAATATTTGTAATATTTTTTCTTAGTGCAACCTTACGGTATCTAAGCTACGTCCGTTCCAAATTTCAAGTGCCTAAGTTTAGCCGTTATATACCTGACATTTTTGGGTTGTTATGAAAATGTTCGATTGCTGGGCACGACCTCCCTCATCGCCGCCGAAAAAAAAACAATCATCTTGTGTGTTTTTTTCATTTTACTCTTTGTGTCATCAACACCTGTCGTATTTAAAGCTTTGAATGACCTACAGTCGGCGTCACGTAAGAAGCAAATTCTGTCAGGTCGCATGTCCATGCGTAGCCTAGACTGATAGTGTTGTACAATATTGGAAAGATTCGATTTATTTTAGAAACTCTTTATGAGTGATGTTTTAGTACCATCAATGAGAGGTTTTCTGATAGCTTCAAATATGTCAAAAGTAGTTCCAAAAGATCTCACAGATGGCGCTAATCAGACATGATCTTAAGGAGAAACTCATTTAAGAATTGTCAACAAAAAATAAAAATATGAAATGACAACCCCGTCTAGGTAGTGCCATCTATTGACATTTCTTAGAACTGTAATAAGCCACCTGTCAGAAAACCTCCCATTACAGCCTTCGTAAATGTTTTATGAGCAACACACAATGCATTCAAGGTATCGACAAGATGAACCCCCTATTTGTTCGCTGTTCATAATATGTGCTGCGGATCTTATTATATTTATATTACATATAACAGCATAATCGAAACGTTGTCACTTCGATTCATGAACAAAACAAATCACATCTCTATTAATTGGTTTCAACGAGCTAAGAAGCAATAGGACGTCCAACGCTGAGATACAAATGTCATCGCCATACATTTGGTTGTCAGTCACATCCATTCTAAAAATCATTCATTTCATTTCTTTAGAAAGTGCCTCTGCCTACCCCGCTTTGGGATTAAAAGGCGTGAAGTTTGTATATACATATGTACACTAAAGTTAGACATACAATAGAGAATAAATAGATTATATTGTGGATGCAGCCCAATCTAGTATAAACCAGATATTATCTATCGAGCTGTGACCGCTCGCGTCTGAGTCGTCATGGATACAAGGGTTACTATGCTATCGTAACATTGAGAACATAAGACATACGTCGCTAGACTTGACTCTGTTGTCCAGTGGTCGGATACTTGACTTGTGACCAAGAGGTCGCGGGTTCGGTACGGGCTGCAGGTAGTGTACCAATATGACTGTTATTCAGAGCCTATGTACGAAGCGCAACGCTCATACGACGAACGATAACATCGTGATGAAACCCGCACACCACGAGGTGTGTGAACCACCTGTCACGTCGTCTACGGAGTAAAACAAAAAAAAACAGCGCGTAAAATCCAAATTTCGAATACCAACAATACCAGCTGCATGATTCGTGCTCACGAGTGGACGTGGAGTTATAATGTCTATGCGCGTTTCATTAAAATATGATCCAATACCAACCTTTAGCCTGCAGCCAACCGAACATAGGCTTTATGTTGAACTTCGTAGCGTCCAGTTTAACCCGCACGCCAGCTGGCAGTATTCTCGGTATGTTCTCCAGCAAACCGCCGCCAGTGATGTGTGCCAGACCCTTCACCAGGTCCCGTTTCACGGCGGCCATGAGACAGTCCACGTACAATCCGGTTGGTGTCAGGAACTCATCGCCAAAGCTCTTGTTTGTCTCGCTGAATGGGGCCGGCTCGAAGTACCTGTTCGAGGAATATAATAAACGAATATATAATATACTAGTGGACTCTACAGACGTTGTCCTGTCTTAACTATCTATATATATAAAAATGAATTGCTGTTCGTTAGTCTGGCTGATTTTGGTCTTGAATTACACGTGGAAGTACAGGGAAGATTTAAAAGGAGTATTTTATCGAATACACGGAGTACAAAGGCGACTATGGCAAAACAAATGTTTGCCGAGACAGCTAGTTAATAAATAAAAATAAATACACTTCATGCCTTTTAATCCCAAAGCGGGGTAGCCAGAGGTACTTGCTTAATAAGCAAATGCCCACGGTTCACCGAGCGTATTTAACCCAACGTGACAGGGGGTGAGCCCATCGCCGTTATAGGGTTCACACACCTTGTGGTGTGCGGTTTTCATCACGATGTTGTCCTTCACCGTACGAGCGTTGCGTTGCGTACCTACATAGGCTCTGAAAAAGAGTCCCATTGGTACACGTCCAGTAGCCGGACTCGAACCCGCGACCTCCCGGTTACAAGTCAAGTACCCGACCAACTGGACTACAGACGCTCTTTCAACTATTAATATGAATATAAAATCACTATAACCTCCAGGGTGGCCTGTGCCCAGCAGTGGATGTCACGAAATATAAACTATCCTAACTCTCAAATTGGACGAAATTACATATAAATGCCAACTTTTGTGAATATTGGTAGCCTTGGTGAAGAGTTCATTGGGAATAAACATCATGAGACTGGATTTTTATATATTAAGATAGTACAGGGTGTATCAAAACTGCGTACACTTTCAAAACATGAATGGAAATTAAACTACTAAGGTCTTTGGTGTTTCATACGTTTAATACGCAATGGGTTTTCATGCGATTTTTCTTCAACTGGTAGTTGTTTATATTGACGAACTCAACAACGTTTCTAAGACACGTGTACATAAGGTCATCTGCTATGTGTTAGTTTGAACGCGCTAATCTCAGAAGCTACTAGTTCGAATTGAAAAATGCTTTAGGCTATACATCACGCTGCAACTATTAGGAGCGAAGAAATAATGAAAAATGTGAAGAAAACGGGGAAAATTATTCATCCTTGAGGGCTTCCGTTGTGTGAGCTGCGTAAATAAAAGTATATTGGCGAAACAATGTTTGCCGGAGCTGCTAGTTATTAATATTATTATAACTAGAAACTAGAACTATAGAATTCCACTCTTAATATGTAGCGGTAGCCTAGTAGTATAATGTAATGGGCCGGGTGAGTAGAAGTCGCCCCAGAAGGACATACATTGACCAGATTGGCGATGTCCTGGCGGAAGGTGGCGTGAAAAGTTCTCGAAACCGGAGGTCATGTATGAACATGTATGAATGTAGATGAAGCGAAAGGGGTATGTCAGGGCCGTGACAAATGGATATCTGTAGTCTCTGCCTACCCCTCTGGGAGACAGGCGTGAAGTGTATGTATGTATGTAGTCGTAGCCTAAAATTAAGAGAACATTTTACGAATGGATTTGTATTTAGTTTTTAAGTGTTACCTATGTACCTCTTGTTGGCTGTCCTAATAAATAAAATAAAAAAGAAAAAAGAAACCTGGCGTGACCTTTATGTATGTACCTTACACATGAACGTTTAATTATGTCACAAATGAGATATTTTCGTAAACAATATTTTATTACAACTCAATTGATAAGGTTTTAGGTAAAACAAAGTTCAACTCACTCGAAACTATCTGGCTACTGATAACAAGTAAAAAAAAATATTGTATCTTATTTTTTGCAGTATGATGACGATGGGCTGACCCCCTATAACGTTAGGTTTAATGCGTTTTGGTGAATAGTGGGCATTCACTTTTTAGAACGTAAAGTGTATTGACGATTATATTATATTACTAGTTGTGTCGGAAAACATTTGTTTTGTCATAGGAAGTCGCCATTGTACCCCGTGTATTGGTAGAAACATTTTAAACCTTCCCTGGACTTCCACGTGTAATTCAAGACCAAAATTAACCTAATAGGTCTAGCCGTTCTCGAGTTTTAGCGAGACTAACGAACATCAATTCATTTTTATATATAAGATTTTACGCTTGGTGAATCGTGGGCATTTGCTTTAGCAAGTGCCTCTGCCTACCCTGTTTTGGGATTAAAAGGCGTGAAGTGCATTTATTTTTTATTTATTTATTTACTAGTGACCGCCCCGAGATTTCATTCGCACAGTTTGAGTACTGTTTTCTACTAGAAAATACTACCATGTATTGTTTTCGACCCAGATTTATGAATAAAAGTTCAAAAACAATACTGTCTGGCGTTTGTGGTCCAGTTGGTCGTATACTTGACTTGTAATCGGAAGGACGCGGGTTCGAGGCTGGCTACTGGACGTGTACCAATGGCATTCTTTTAGAGTCTATGTACGCAACGCAACACTCGTACCACAAGGTGTGTGAACCCTCTAACGGCGATGCGCTCACCCCCTGTCACGTTGGGTTAAATACGCGCGCGTGAACAGTGGGCATTTGCTCTAGCAAGTGCCACTGCCTACCCTGCTTTGGGATTAAAAGGCGTGACATATAAACAATACTCACTTCTTTTTTTTAATGAAACGCGCACAGACATTATAACTCAATATTGTTCACCGGGTGTATAGGCGCGAATATAACCAAAGACAAGCTCGAGCTCAGTCCACCAACTGCGCCGAAACGTCGAGTAAAACAACAAAGGTAAGCTCGAGCTTGTCTTTGGTTATATTCGCGCCTATACACCCGGTGAACAATATTGAGTAATACTCACTTCTGCCCCGACTGAGCCATAATCTTCTGCACCAAACTGTAGCCGTTACTATGAACGCCCGTCGACGGCAGAGCGAGGACGACATCGCCGGCCCTAATGTCCTTAATACGGGGGAGTTGCTTCAAGTTGTCCACAACGCCCACCGCGAAGCCGGCGAGGTCGTATTTACCCTTGTCGTACATTGACGGCATTTCAGCTGTTTCGCCACCTGTTTGTAGTAGAAAAACGTTAATGAAACGATCACAACCCACATTGTCATCCAATGTTAATGGAAATCATTGAAGGAGACCCCGGTCTAGCAGTGGACGTGCGGCTGATGATGACATCGCCCATTAATTAACATGTACTAGTAGAAGTAACATGTACTGTGGTAAAAAAAAATAAAAAAAAAATACACTTCACGCCTGTAATCCCAAAGAGGGGTAGGCAGAGGCACTTGCTAAAGCAAGTACCCACGGTTCACCAGGCGTATTTAACCCAACGTGACAGGGGGTGAGCCCATAGCCGTTATAGGGTTCACACACCTTGTGGTGTGCGGGGTTTCATCACGATGTTGTCCTTCACCGTACGAGCGTTGCGTTGCGTACATAGGCTCTGAAAAAGAGTCCCATTGGTACACGTCCATTAGCCGGACTCGAACCCGGGACCTCCCGGTTACAAGTCAAGTGTCCGACCAACTGGACCACAGACGCTCCTACTGTACTGTGGTGTGTGCCTGTAATTGACTGTGCACTTAACCTATTGTTTCCATGAATATAATGTTGTATTATAAGTTCAAGTGAAACCGTTCGTTGGTAAACCAAATAAATAAATAAAAAAAATATTGCAAGAACACGATATCTCAAAATGTGACAGTGTTGAAATAACAATCTTATTACTCTATTACTAAGGATTCTTTTCACAATAACAAAATATTGTGAAATGTCGCGTTGTTGCAGTAAATGAGCGATATATTTTAGCGGACAAATAGCGTGTCAGTATTTGTTCGACTACGGTGCTCTGATTGGTTCATTAAAATGTGGAAGCTCCTCTTTGCAACTTAGATTTAGTGAAATAGTGAGAGCACATCATAATTGATAACTTTTTCACTAGTTTTTCAGAATATACTTAAGTTTTTTTTGCAGAATATATTTTTTTAACATATTTAACAAGCGTTTCACCACAATCCTGTCTGATGTCAAGCATCGATGTGGTTTACGATGGAGCACACTTGTTCATTAACTACCTACCCGTGACTTGAAGTCCTTCAGACTGTCATCATCATCAGCCCATACTTGTCCACTGCTGGACATAGGCCTCTCCAATTGCACGCCACTGTGATCTGTTTTCGGCTTCTCGCATCCAGCTTTTGCCAGCCATCTTGCGTATATCATCAGTCCACCTTGCCTGAGGGCGTCCTACACTCCGTCTGCCGAGACGCGGTCTCCACTCGAGAACTCGTTTTCCCCAACGGTCATCGGTTCTACTGCTAATATGGCCGGCCCACTGCCACTTCAGCTTGCTAAAACGATGAGCTATGTCGATGACTTGGGTTTGGTCCTTCAGACTGTACTGCGCAGGAAACACAGACTCCGGCAAGCCATTACACATCGTGGCGTTTCGCACTACGAAAGTAGACGCAAACCATGATATGGATTATTTATTAAAAGGATCGTACTCACCGAGCAAAGCGCATCCAGTCTTCACACAAGCGTCGGCAATGCCTTTAACGATGTTCCTAGCGACGTCCACTTGCAGTTTCCCGCACGCCATGTAGTCGAGGAACGCGAAGGGCTCTGCGCCCGCGCACAGGATGTCGTTCACACACATAGCGACTAGATCTTGACCGAGCGTGTCGTATTTGTTCATCAGTTCCGCTATCTGGTTTGCAAAGACAGAAAAAAAATAGATTAAGGAAAGTTGAGATCTCTATGTAGTCTGTCCTCAATCAATGTCTATCCTCAATAAAATTACGTTCACTTGTAATATCTAGTTCTTTAAAAAAAAATATATCGATGAATAAGACTGTTGGAATCCCAACACTAGTTTTACATAACATCACTAGCCGTGGAGTGCACACCATACAGGTAAAAAGACACTGGCTTTTACGACAAGTTAGGCAGTAATCCCCAAGGATTGACACCTATGTGTGTGTGTGTTCCTATGGCACCCCAGAGGTTCAGAGGACCTTGACAAGATTACGCCACGCCTTCCTGTCCTCAGCAACGCTCTTGGCCTCGCTCCAGCTCACTCCTGCGGCACGCAGTTCACCTATGTATGTATAGGTAACTTGTCTTTACGAAATATAGGCACCTACCTATCAACTCATCCACAAAACACAGGACCTTCCTGTGAGTGCCTGGGTAAGGTAGCGTTAGCCTATGTCGTGAGTACAACAAAAAAAGATCTAGCAATAACTCTATTATTAGGTCGGATAGCCAACATTGACTGGAATGCCGCAAAGTCAGCACGCTGGATAGAGGGACATGGAGAGATATCTGCAAGGCCCTATGTACCCCCCGGGTATGCTAGGACCTAAGTAAGTAAGTAAGCTAACATACTAAGGTAGGCAGTGTCTTTATGTGGGCTCTCAGTGGTAGTCTGTTATTAAGGCTGCAATTACCTGTTTTTTTTACTGTCATTTTATACATATGTTTTGTGTAAGACCTTGTTGGTTATCCGTAATAAAATAAAATAAAAAAATAAAAATAAAATAAAATATGGTGTGCACGCCACTTTTACGCCGGCTTCCACTTACCTTCAATTTCGTGCCAACACCGTCTGTACCCTGCACTAGCACGGGGTCTTTAAGCGATGGGTCGATTGACGCTAGTTGGAAGAGACCGCTGAAGCAGCCGAGGCGACCCAGCACTCCTTTCCTGGTGATTATAAGTGGATTTTCTGTATGGTGCACTCAAAAGTAACCACTAGATTAAGAGTAGTAGAGCGTCTGTGGTCCAGTTGGTCGGATACTTGACTTGTAACCGGGAAGTCGCGGGTTCGAATCCGGCTACTGGACAGTTGGTTGGTACACACCAATGGGACTCTTTTTCAGAGCCTATGTACGCAACGCAACGCTCGTACGGTGAAGGACAACATCGTGATGAAACCCGCACACCACAAGGTGTGTGAACCCTATAACGGCGATGGGCTCACCCCCTGTCACGCTGGGCTAAATACGCTTGGTGAACCGTGGGCATTTGCTT
>SJJU01023260.1:0-20116 GCA_012932125.1 Conopomorpha cramerella | reverse complement strand
CACGTTTTTCGTTTATTTGGTAAACACGTCGTTTAGCGCAATGTTCAAGGAGGTGTGTGCTGCATTCTGTAGAGGATATTTTATTTAATAACTAGCTAGCCCGGCAAGCGTTGTTTTGCAAATATACATTATTTAATATACATATTACTAAGCATCAAAATCACCTTTAATTTCGTTAGTACATCTATAATGCAAGGATATTTTATACGGAAGTTACAGAATGTATCACTATTGTTATTAGCAAGATAAACTTTTCTGATCAAAATCGATCACTTACCTTAACTTTATGGAAACACTAGTGGACCTGATAAACGTTGTTCCGACTTTACTATGAATAATAATCATCATCATCAGCCACATAACGTCCACTGCTGGACGAGGGCCTCCCCCAATGATTTCCATGATCATTTGACGGAGAAATGCCAATAATCGGCACGCTTGGCGCTTGCAACCGGCTCGGGTTGGCGGATCGCAGCGGTGTTGTGGTTTAACTCACAGAGAGCGATGCTGCTCGTTCTCTGGAGAGCTCCCTCGGTAGTCTTAATGGTCCATCATTATTAAACGTTCGTACATTTTTCATAGTCGAGGTATTGTGGTGGTGTGTGTACTATAAGTAACCCGCAACCAAGTATTTTTTCTCATGTGGAGAGTTCAAGGACTCGGTTGGTCGGTCTTGTTTTGTTTCAATGCGTCTCGCTGATGAATCTAGCTTAGACTATTCTAGATGCGTGTTATTGATTGCCGTTCTGTGGTCGGTGGTTTTTTTTTTCGCTTTTGTTGTTTTTTCTTAAAGGAAGATTAAATGCCATAGAAGAGTTTCTGGTTTACTTTGTAGTTTATTTTTTCTGTATAAATACCCATCTGTTTTAATTAATAACAAATGGAAATTCACTGCGCAAACTTAAAAATTCATGAAATCACTTCGCTGCTGATGAGAAAACTTGCATTTTGTATTTCGTAGCCTTTTGTGAATATCAAATCATTTCTACTGAAAAGTAATTTGAAATTAACTGAGATGGGTTTCTTGCATTTAAAAGATTAAGACGTTGCCGATGCTCTAAAACTTATGGAACTCTAGTATAGTTCGTGCATTTCATGAATGCGCGCGGGCCTTAGATGTGTGAGTCGTATATGGGTACGCTAGTTGACACGAACGAACAAAACTGCCACACACCATCTTAGGCCCGCGCGCATTCATGAAATGCACGAACTATACCTCGCTCACTTGTTTTATGGCACCGTAGCGATGCGGATGCACATCTCGCTGTTCTATCCAACCGTCGAGCATACAACCATTAGGCATCGCATGTGAATTCTGACAATACATATACTAGTTCAAGCATAACATCGTCGGCCAATGACCAGCGCCCGTGATGTGGGTGTATTACAACCGATTGATTAGAAATCATAGATTTGACCACGCTCATTCCTTCATGTGGTTACCAAAAGTGATTGATAATCATCATCGTCATAATCAGCCCTTACTTGTCCACTGCTGGACATAGGCCTCTCCAATTGCACGCCACTGTGATCTGTTTTCGGCTTCTCACATCCAGCATCTGCCAGCCATCTTGCGTATATCATCAGTCCACCTTGCCTGAGGGCGTCCTACACTCCCTTCGCCGAGACGTGGTCTCCACTCATCGGTTCTACGGCTAATATGGCCGGCCAACTGCCACTTCAGCCTTAAAAGTGATTGGATTGCAAATATGGAACATTAGAAGTAAACTAATAGTATGGTCTACGATCCAAAGTAACGGCACGTGACATAATAGCTGTCCACATCTCTTCTCGAGACCGCAGCCCGCCGTCGCCAGCTCGCCGTCGCCTCTGCGCCGCCACCGTCACGTTTGTGCGGCCCGATCGTTTATTCTCTGTACCTACATTGTTTGAGTTTCTTTCTGATAATGAATGAATGAACTGTTTATTGCACAGTAACATGACATATGTAAAATTGACAATGGTCAAATTAAAGAAAAATCTTCTAGGTAACCTATTTTAAAGTTAATAATTATGTTTTACACATATAATAATTGATATGTTTGTTAAGTTTTTGTTTTTAGGAATTAACTGGCCAATAAACTTTGTTTTTATTGCTCAGTGAACAAGCGTTTTATCAGTATGATGTTATGCCTTATGGTCCACGATGGAACACACTTGTTCATTAGGTATCTATTTATCCGTGAGTTGAAGACCTCCAGACCCAGTTCTGGGTATAAATAGTCAGATCCATATCTGCTAAGGTTCATTCAAGTTTTACGCTCAGTGTGAATAGTTTTATTCACCAGACCAGCTTGGAATCTATAGGTGTAAATTTTTGCGATTTTTAATGACGAATTCCAAATACTCAACAAGGTATTTATTAATTGGAAACATTTGTCATTTGGAGAAATACTTTGCGTTCGTGTTTTAACATAATTTTCGTACGAATGTTCATATTAGATCGATGACGTTGCGTGTAGTGTACATATTATTTAGATGTCTATACCTACTTGTTGTTATTAAAGTAGTTGAATGTCACGGAATGTAGCTCCATGTTTGTTTCGCTGAAGTTCAAGTATATACAGGGTGGCTCATTCAAATCGGTCAGTATGGGAAAGTCTGAATCTATAATACATACGAAGATTTGATCTTAGGAACCATGTCACCGATTTTGATTAAAAGAAAAACTGCATTCATACTTTATTTGAAAAAAGAACTGTATTCATTCTCGGGAATCGAACCCGGTTGCTTTGAAAAAATAAACTTGCGCTTTTCATTTTTTCTTCTTAAATATCGATTGTGTAGGTATTAAGCTGTAAATGTCATTATAAAACATGATGTTGAAAATGAATAAAATGCATTCTTTTTTCAAATAAAGTATGAATGCAGTTTTTCATTTTATCAAAATCGGTGACATGGTTCCTAAGAACAAATCTTCGTATGTCTTATAGTTTCAGACTTTCCCATACTGACTGATTTGAATGAGCCACCCTGTATATATGCGGTACATTATAGACGAGTGGTCGGAGAGCCCGCCTCCCGGACGTAGGGTCATAATTTCGTTCCGGTTTCATGACGTTGTAAGCGTGATTTTTTTTCAAATTAGGTACCCTATAGCTTTGGGTAATGTTGATAATGAAGTCCTTGCGATCTGACCCCGCGTAGTCCAGTTGTGTTGAAAAATATCTTGTCTGTAAGAATGTGATTGAATAGAATATTTTTTGCACAGTACATGATAAATTTAAAAAAATCCATTGGAAAGATTGCAAAAGGTGACCTTATAGCTCGGAGCGATTTCTTCAAAAAAAAACATTATTAAAGAAGGTTACTAGTAACCTTCTTTAATAATGTGTTTATGTATCCGAGTTCGCATATATTTCTTTGCTAGTCTCAATATTACAAAATGCGTGTACTCATAAACTATACCTGAAACTCCTATCAAGAGATCAACGTTACTTTAACAGATCTCTCAGATCTCTGAAAGAAAGAAAGAAAGTAACGTTTGTCTCGCTCTAATCGTGTCTCCGTAAAAAGACTTTTTTGACCCAACAACGTCTCTGGTCTTAGAATCGTTGTTGGGTTAGTCAATACGAACAAATTTAAAAAAAAAAATCAAATAAATAAAAAATCAATCCTCTTCATGCAAAATGTTATCTCCCGAGGCAGATGTATGGGGACGAAAAAATTATCTTCAATTCCCCGCATTGTCGCCATAGTAAAAGTTGTTCGCTTTCATGAGCCCAACAACGTTTCCAAGACTCGAGGTCCTTTTTAACCCCCGACGCCAAAAGACGGGGTGTTATAAGTTTGACGTGTGTATCTGCGTGTCTGTCTGTGGCATCGTAGCTCCTAAACGAATGAACCGATTTTAATGCGGTTTTCTTTGTTTGAAAGCTGATTTGATCGAGCGTGTTCTTGGCTATGTTAGATCGATATTTGTTCACCCACTCAAAAATGATGGGGGTTGTAATTGGCGATGAAAAATTTTATTTGAATTAATGTGTCCAAGTGGGGTATCAAATGAAAGAACACAACACGTATATTTAGAATCTGTTTAGTCAATGAAAATTGGATAATTTGTTCAAAAGTTATGAGGGTTGAAAGTGGAGGAAAAAAGTCGACTCTATACAAATATGTTCAAGTGGGGTATCAAATGAAAGGGCAAGACACGCACATTTAAAATCGGGGGTTTTCTAAATTTGAAATTTTAATATACTCTGTATACACAAGTGTACACTCACGGTAACGCAGATAAAAGGAACCTAAATATTTTCCATTGCAAGAGCCTCTACTTAACATACTCTTGCACGTGTTTTCATTTATTTTCAGTACGCAGCAACCTATCATGTCTAATACTGGAAAAGTTTATGGGATGCAAGTCGTAAAGCTTGTTTTACTGCCACTAGAATTCCCTGTCTGGTAGTTTGATCAGTAGTGGGTCGTTCTTTTAATACCATTCCGTGAAGAAATGTTGTAATATTTCATGGAGGAGATAGTAAGTATTAATGCCTATGAAGTTGGGTCATTCTCGGAAAATTTATTTAAAAAAATCTGTTGGTTCCGATAGACGTTGTCTTCAAAAAGAATATTGATTTCGATTTAAAATAATTTCCCATACAATTACAATTACCTCTAACCTTGTACGGACTAATTGTACCATTAATGTACTGAATAAACCTATTCAGTATAATTTTATTCTGCACACATTTTCAAAAAAATTATACAAATTGATGTTTTAAACAAAACATATCAGGCATGACTGGTAGAAATAGGCGTTAGAATAGAGGCGTTTGCCCAGTATTGGGATAGTTCAGAGGCTAAATATGTCGACAGAATAGATAAGGTATCAAGATTGATATAAGGCCTGCGAATGTTTAATTAGTCGCTGCCTATGTCTACTCCACAAGGGATTACAAACGAGAAAACATTCTTAATTGAAATACGAAGTACAAAGGCCTGTGTAAGACCTGTATAGTGGCAACATATTGATCACATATAACGCATATTGTTCTCTCTATAGCAGAGAAACATTGTTAATAATGAATATTGGAAAATAAAAAACCATTTACCTGATCTGTAATAAATAATAATTAGTCGCATGCGGTCTTGCTGTGGTGTATTCGTGTGGTGACGGCGAATAGAATACATGTGTCACCATCCAGCCCTATTTTTCCCCTCATGAAGGTCGTAAGAGGCGACCGAGGGAGCTCTCTAGAGAACGGGCAGCAGCGCTCTCTGTGAGTTAAACCACAACACCACTGCGATCGTCAACCCGCCTGACAAGCGTGGCGATAATTGGCATTTCACCCCATATGATGGAAATCATTGGAGAATACCCTCGTCCAGCAGTTGACGTTACGTGGCTTATTTACCCTAGAAATCATATCATATTTTTGTAGCCGACAGATTCATGATGAGAATGAAGACTTGGTTCCGTACCATGAGGTCCTAATATAATAAGGCACTAGACGAGTGGCATAGCACTCTTACTGTCACACAGCGTAAACAATATTTCTTTACTAGCTTTCCGGCCGCAGGCTTCGCCCGCGTGGACTTCGGTTATATTTCGGTATAAAGGACAATTATAAGAAAACTTATCATTCCTACGGAAAATTTCAAGGTTCCTCGGGAATATCATTTTTTCCGGGATAAAATTATTATTTAATCCGGACGTAACTTTACGTATGTAGGTATGTAAAATTTCAAAGCAATCGGTTCAGTAGATACGGCGTGAAAGCGGAACAAACTAACTTTCCGATTTTTAATATTAGTAAGAAAGACTGAGGTCTTACACTTGGTACGAGGCCATGGGCCAGGTATGCTTCACTGTCGTGGATATGTAGAGGCGACAAACAATGTGCATCGCTGCTATACAAAGGCCAACAGTGACGATAGGAACGTAATCAGCGATGCACATCGTTTCTCGGTGCGATGCCAGAGCGATGCAGGTACGATAACAGACATGGGGTCTCTAGGTCAGAGCCAAAAATAGTTGCCCTTTTATTTTTTGGGACAGTATTTAAGAAGCGATTTCCATGAATGTGTGTAATGAGTTTTATTTTTTTAACCTACCCTTACGTGATATATTTATATTTAAATTGTTAAATGTAATACGTTCACTAAGAAACTTACCACATTGTTCCTAGATAAAGCGTATTATCTACCAAATATTTTTATAAAGATAGGTAGTACTTTATATTAACCAGTACGCCTGCCTATTGATATCGTTATTTATACTTAGTTGGTTTTAATATAGTTTATATGGATCACTAAATAATACTGAATAAAGAACGTGATGACGACAAATAAACAATATTTAGTGTAAGAGGGAATTACCGAACCGTATGCTTTGTTTATACTTAACATACAATATTTATTACAAGGCCCTTCTATATTAACAGGTCAATCGATGCGCAATCGCAAACCACAACTTTGACCTGGACCTGCAGTGTGTGAAGGTAGCACGGAATTCTAGTTCTTATAATATGGTCTTTATAACCAAAATGGGTCAGTACCACTTTGTGGTTTTGTTGGTGCTAAAAGTATCATGTGACAATATCATGTTAACGCCAAGTGAAATTCTTAAGTGTTTCTGAATGTCATCGATTAAAAGGAGGCCTTCTTCATAATTATTGCAATGTCATTCACGTACCTTATATTATTCATTTGGTAGAAAAATGTTGCAGAATGAACCTACATTTTGTAACCGCACTAGCTAATAATAAAAATGAATTTTATGATTTACACATTTAACCAAACTGTGATCTTTGGTCTCAGGTGTGGTATGGCCCATTACCCACGCCCTTACGAAGAAAAGTCGTAACATATATTTTTTTTTTCATAGGAATATGTGCTAATTACTGACGGAGTTTCAGGACCATTTATTCTTCACCCATAGCAATAAATTGCGCCCTTTCTCCTATTGGTAGCAAAAGAGTACGGTCATCAAAATCCATATAGATAAATTTACATAATATTAAAATAATTGCAACTCTAGAGATGCAATACAATTTTTAGCACTATATGAGACGGTTCGATAACAAATATATTCAAATTGCATAGCCGTTCATATTATAATACACGCTATCAAAAGTGCAAAACGTATTCAGCAAAAACGACCTTCGAACAATATCTCTATATAGATTTGAAAAGTATTCGATAATCATTTTGACTATTGAACCATATGAACTGCTAACGATTGCCAATTTATTTTTTTGGCAATTTTACGTAAACGCTGTACAATATAGTCGCTGAACAATGGCCGTCGGCAACACACTGTAAAAATCATCGGACCAATCTCTCTTTATGAAGCAGTCATTGAACCTCGAGTGTAGATCTCTTTTATCCCTGATCTTGCGTTATTTGTATCACTTTTTCACTCAAAGGCCAACTTACAATAGACGAGTATAAAATGATGACAGGTTGCGCGAACAATACTAAGTTGCGGGTCAACTGTTTCCGCTTCCGTATATATAATGTGACAGAAGCGTATTGTTATGTGGATATAATGTTACTATGTGGTTCTGATTAGTCCGGTATGATTATGATTATCTCTACAAATACTGTAAATGAGACTTCAAGTTTGCTTGTTATGATTTCGAAAACTGCTTAACTGATTTTCATGTACGTACATATGTATACACAGTTTCTTGGAGGTATTACAAATAACATCGACAAGTATATTTCATGTCAAAATTCCCACTGGAACGATTTAAACCGTGATCAAATACCGCGGGGTACAGCTAGTGTAAATAAATAAACTGCATTTCATTCTTTCTTATTTTCCGAACCGGAATTCGTAACTTTTTCCTCTTTTTGATTCATAAATTACAGGTTTAAAAAATCCTACTATTTCTATATCGTTTTTCCTCGGTGGAAATACTAGGGTAGATTTTATCACTATTGTTATAGGACGTTGATCCGCGACGTGTTGTCGGTCTGTCGTCTCATATTTCCAGTATTCACTTAATTAATGTAATTTAATTTCACATAATGCGACCTACATCCATCTTTTGTATTTTTATTACTATACAATGCCGTACATGATTAATAACAACTTGTAAATATGAAAATACGTTATAACTAACTTGTTCGAGTTCAATTTTTTTAATATGTTACTTTATGTAAATTAGATAAATGTTAAAGTATAATTGAGTTTTTATTTATAGTAGATATTTATTGCTTCAGGTACCACAAAGACGAAGAAACTGTACGAGTCACCAGCGGCAAGAATATCACCGAGAACCGCTTTGACAACAAAATCGCCACCAAACAAACTGCCATCTCACACTCCATCGTGTAAACCGCAAGAGAAACGACGAAGTTCTGACGGTGGCAGCAAACCCAGTTGCATACCCTTGTCCAAGAAGTCAGCTGAACGAAACGGAAGGAACTCATCTTCGCCAGTTAAGCAGGACTTAACTAAGAATTCACCTCCGAAGGCCGCTGACTTCAGATCGAAAATACCGAATGCCAGAAGTGGGGCCAGGAGCCCCGAGAAAGCTAAGAGCGATTCAGAATCAAATCGACAAAAACATCGAGCTCAAAATGATAGTCAAAACATTAGCGGAAAATATCCTTTAAATAAAAGACTGACTAGTTTAGAAAATAATTCTTCAAAAGACGCTAAACAAGCCGCAAACGATTTGCCTAAAACTTTATTGAGTAATAGATCTAAAACTGATTCTAAACTAGACAGTGATAAAAGTTTAGACAACGGTATAATGTCTACTCTTCATGAACCAGTGCGACCGCTCGCGAGCAACTCGAGGCTCTCACAAGAAATGGACAGCCTCACTGCTCTAACGAAACAGACACTAGATAGAGTTAATAAATTGTCGAATAACTTAGTTAGTAATAAGGTAAACTTAGATAGCTCTGAATCCAGGTTAGACGCCTTGCTCGCTTCAACGTCACAGCCTACAGAAACAAACATCTCTTACAACTATGGTCTCAAAACAGAAAGACCCTTTGTAAACCGAGGCGTCACCGAAAGATTGAGAGATATAGACACCGCCGCCCAGCGACTTATCGACTTTGAGAAACAAAGTGCAATGTTTTCTGATCTCAACAATGATACTAGTCAAAATCGTTCAATAGACGCTGCATCGGCGTCCTACAGTCACACGCCAGTGTCTATATTAAAAAGAAAATCAATTAATGAGGATGTAGTAGCGGGTTCAGGATCCCCTAGCCATGCTATTGCATCGCCACCAGTTACCTTCTCACCAAATGTCGAAGCCCAACAAGCTAAATCTGATAGGCAACGTCAGGGCATCTTGAAAAAGCGAAGGAGTTTAGATGAATCCCAAGTGGCTAGGCGAAGGTCTTGCAGTCCCGAGGTGTCGTTCGCGGATGATGACTCACAGGACACCACTAAACCAATTCTTAAGAATAGACGGTCATCCTTGGAAGACGTTGTCCGAAATAGATCTCCCGACGGTCAAATTCAAGGTATCCTAAAAAGAAAAATGAGCAGAGAGGAAGAATACGTCGCCGATGATGTTTCCAATGGCTCCCCGGAGCCTCAAGGCATTCTGAAGCGTAAGTCTAACTCAAGCTCTAGCAGCAGCAACACGTCGTCCCATGTTTCTATTGCTCAAGCTGTTTTGTTGGCAGCCGCTGGCGGCGCCGAAATTGTTGACGACGATAAGGAATCTGTAAGACCGATACTAAAAAAGAAGAGCTATTCGGAAGAGCGTCCAGTAGATATACTTCCTGCTGATACACCCAAACCAATACTAAAGAAAAAGTCTCTAGACCATGATGAATTTGAATTTGAAATGCCTAAAAAACCTATTCTTAAAATTTCTAAAAAGTCGTCGGGTGATGAGGGACACTCCAGTTTTGAATACAGCGAAGATGATAGAGGCTCACGCAGGCCTTCGCTTCTTAGGTCGAGAACATCCGACCATTCCGGCTCGGAATGCGAAACGACTGTCAGACCAATACTGAAGCAGAGAGGTTCCAGTCTAACTAGGGAACGTAGCCAATCGCCTCGCCCACGGCTCTCGTTCTGCGCTGACACCGAGTCTAGTGCCGGTGTGCCGGATCTCATTAGTAATCCGAAAGACGCGCCGGCGGCCGGCTCGAGCCGAGCTCCCGAAAACAGTGACTATCCCAGTGCAGTGCTTCGTCGGAGAAACCTTCGTCCTAAAACAAATGCGCGTTCTAAATCACTCGCCGGCAATTTCAACGATGAACTTCTTTATATACTGAACAATAGGAGACAAAAGGTGGATAGTGAAAACACTAACGGTGAACCGCAACAGGAGGGGCACCAGGAAGACGATAACATAGCGCAGTCATTTCCATCCATCGCTGCTCGGATAAAGAGCATGGAGCAAGCACTCACTAAAGAAACATCAAAAGATCCCTCAATATCAAAACTTCGTAGAGAAAGAGAACGCTTCAAGACCCAGCCAGTCACCGTCGACGAGATGCGATTGGTGTCATCTAGGTGAGTTGTCTTGTTTTTTTTTTTCAACCGGCGTGTTTTCAAATATGTATCACACGTTTTATTTTCCTACTTCCTAAATAGCTGACCCGACGCCATTAGGTATTGTTTATGCCCGGCATTTGTTGGTGACTGTGCCATCCTTAATTTTGTTGGTGTCTGCGTGTGAGAGGTGATTGTGCCGCATCTCGCCGGCGACCTGGCAGCATGCCATTATTTTGATGTGCACAATGCGTGCGCACACCGCCCCGAATGTTTTGTCCGATGATGTTTAATATCTAGGATCAATTCGCTCGATCGAGTCTTCCCATAAATCTAATTTCAACTTTCCCGCCGGGAATCGTGATGGACAGCTGGAAAGTTATGGCTCCCGATGTTAGATTCGATCTTTTTTTAAACGACCTCGATGCGCTCCTTGTGGCAATTGTCCAAAAAATAATTGTTTTCATGAATACTTTAGGAATACTTTGAGCTCAACTACAGGATAAAATATTACATTTTGTCTCCTATACCTGTATGTCCCATTAAGTAGGATCGTAGATAGGTGATATGATATGACAGTAATAATATTATAATACTTTCAATATGTATGTACAAGTTTTGTGACGTAACATGTATTATCAGTTGTTTCAATACCTACGTAATGTGTTTATTCAACGGACGGTAAAACAGTTTTGTCTGGGAAAAGTACCTACCTATTTCCAATACACGTCGTTATGGGATATTGCACGAAATAATCTCAATGAGTCATTCGGGGTTGGGCTAGCTACAATATTACCCCTTATCAGCAATTTGTCTCTAATATCCAATTGTCAGGTTAAGGTTAACTAGAAGTCAATATGGATCGAAAGCTCTACTCCCACCCCTCTGACGAACGGCATGAAAGACACGACATACTTGTAGAACAAATACGCGCTGTGATTGGCTGCTATGTGTCTTAGCGCGTTGTACTTCTGGCCATTTCATTTTTGCGCTTAGGTAGGGGGTATAGTAATGCTAGTTAGTGTAACAGCTAAAATTGTCTTCTTGATGTGCTTTTTCAAATGTGAATGTTGACTATACGATTTTCGGTAGAGAATGAAAAATGCTGTCATGACGTGAATTGAAAAGAATGTGCTTGAATTTGCAGTCATTTTACATTTCATAGAATCGTGCTGTTATCACCTTACATTTGCTGAATAAATTGTTTTCTTAAGTCTTCCAGACTATAATCCAATCTTTGTAAAAGGTCAAACTTTATACATATGTATATAATTAAATATAACCGTGAGACCAATCACATACGGTCACTTGACCTCATAATTAAATGGGGGTGCCAAAGTCTTCTAGCGTTATATATATAAATTTCGTTAATGTACATACGTAATAGATAAAGCACTCAGAAGTATACAAAAAATATTCCATTTGTTCATTAAAACTTGTATCTTTGCAAACAGTGATGACATCGTCGTTAATCGATCGTCGGAATATTTCCTGATCTCGGCTATTTCTCATACAGAATAAACAGATATTATTTGGAATTAGGAGTATTTAACTACACCAGCGTACTGAGTACCTCAAACTGGCGAGCATGTATGAAGAGATGTAGTAGATTAGTATGGATGTAGAAGAGGCCAAAGAGATTTGCCAGGATCGTGACAAGAGGTCCTTGTCTCTGCCTCCCTCTTTGGGAAACGGCCGTGACGTATATTTAAGCGGAATATTTGGAATTCAAATCATTCACATATGCTTACTACACACATCAAGAGTGTCTAAGGATCAAGAACATTTTTAGCTCTAAATAAATCTAATTTATTTAAATCAATTCTAATCTTCTCGATTGGTCTCCTACCTAATTCCCCATGCCTGTATCATTGACTTATCACCATATTTTGAATAAATTATGAATGAAATTAGTTTTTGCAAAATATATTCTTGATTGCAATCTTCTAAAATGTACTTGATCCTTGATGTACTTTTGATGTGTGTAACTACATCGGCTAAACCAAAAACATATTTCTCTAAACACATGCATTCACTGTATAAGTTCCATTCTTAACTCTTCCGTTTTCCATCCTTTCTAAATAACCAAAACTTCGTATACATAGAGTAAACACTAGAATTAAAAGCATTTCTACATCGCCGGAAAAATCGGGCGCGTATTCCTCAAATAGTGACCTACTACCATTTCCTTGTCGGCTACAACTTGCAGTTTGGTAACGAAGATTTATAGGGGCAATCGACTTGCTTTGTAAGCTCACTCGCACGTTGATCCACGTTTCACCATTCTTAACTGACCTATTGACGTGAAGACTGACGAGGAAATTTGGACCAAGAGAAGTATTCCAAAGAACAGTTCGGTTGTCCTCTGAGTTATTTATGTAGTGCAGATTATACTCTCTCGTGGTACAGTTCCGATCACGTATTTATTGTTCTACCGGTTAGGATTGAGATTGCCTAAATTAAAATCGACGTTTATTATATTTCGCAATCGGTAGTTGAAGTTGAGGAAGATATCACGAGAACTTGCATATCAGATACAATATTCACATAACCTTTGATGCTGTTAAGTGTGTAATAAAATAGTTATATGTATAGTTTTAATATTATTCCTAAAGAAAGAGAGCCTTTCACTTGCTAAAGAAATGCCCGTCGCCATTGATAACGTGACAGGGAGTGACACCATCGTCTTTATAGGTAGGGCTCACACATTTTGGTATGCGGGTTTTAACTCGATGTTGTCCTTCACCGTATGAGCGTTGCATAACGTACATAGGGTCTGAAAGAGCCATTGGTACACGCGTAGTGCAGCAGGAGCCCACAACCTGTCGGTGGCCGTTCTGAGGTCCCGACCATAATTTGTAGATCTGAAGAGATTCGGGAAGATCATGTTCGAAAAATAAAAAAATGCCTACTTCATGCATGTTTAAGGGGAACGCATCTTTTGAAATGACATACATACATACACTTCACGCCTGCCTCCCAGAGGGGTAGGCAGAGACTACAGAACTCCATTTGTCACGGTCCTGACATATCCCTTTCGCTTCATCTACATTCATACATCTTTTCATACATGACCTTCGGTTTCGAGTACTTTTCACGCCACCTTCGGCCAGGACATCACCAATCTGGTCCTTCTGGGGCGACCTCTACTCACCCGGCCCATTACATCACCCATATAAATCTCTTTCGTCAATCGAATTTCATCCATTCTCTCCATATGCCCAAACCACCGAAGCATGCCCTTTTCAATCTTGGTCACTACGTCTTCCTTCCAACCGCAACTTTCTCTTATCACACTATTCCTTATCCTGTCATTCAATGTCACGCCTTGAAATGACATAATCTCAATAATGTTGTATTCAAACAATGTCAACCTGAAGTCCTTTCTAAGGTACATCGCGGAATATCAGTACCTTAGTACATTGTAATGAATAATAATTGTTTAGGTATTGCTGATAGGTAGCAAGCCCATCTGCGAACAGGCGTCCAGAAGACATTACAAGTGAAATTAGTACCGTCCGGTATTAGCTCATTATCATCTCGAATTTGTTATTGGATTAAAGAGTAAGGAAGCTTTGACGGTAAAACTGTAAATCGATTTGTAATGTAACTAAGAACTGGAGCTATAAAGAAAATACACTGTTACACATAAATAATACAGGTTTAGTTTAATGAAAAGCTCTGTATGAAACTAGGTCGAGTCGCTAGTAAATTGTGTGCTTTGCGTACTCCCACTTACTAAAATCTTACTTTGCACGCTTCTACTTATACGTTATGTATTGGGGTTCAAAGATTGCAAAGCATTCAAGTTAACTCATGTCACCGGCATTTTCACTACCTATATGTTTACTGTCCTATGGTGCTAATTTGATATAGATATGTTCCTTATAACGGCGATGGGATCACCCCCCGTCACGTTGGGTTAAAGACGCTTGGTGAACCGTGGGCATTTGCTTAGCAAGTGCCTATGTCTAGCTAACTTAGGGATTAGAAGGCGTGAAGTGTATTGATTTATATACCTTACCTACATTGTCGATTAGATCTTCTGCCGCCCTGAGATATAGACTAGACTTATATGTACATACATATGTATGTGAAAAAGGGATATAAATATTCTACGCGCTAATCTATTCATAGATACAAAGAACTACAGCATACTGTCTGAGACGGAGTGTGACGTCACAGTAGGAAACGACCTTCGCAGGGCTCGCTTGTTGATAGTCTCATTTGGCTTGCAGCCGCTTCCCCAGAAAGCTAACA
Source organism: Conopomorpha cramerella (assembly GCA_012932125.1). Classification (NCBI taxonomy): domain Eukaryota; kingdom Metazoa; phylum Arthropoda; class Insecta; order Lepidoptera; family Gracillariidae; genus Conopomorpha; species Conopomorpha cramerella. The sequence continues at coordinate 5,436 of SJJU01023260.1, read as the reverse complement.
AAGGAATCAAAATCCACACAAAAACAAAACATTTTATATCTGAACACCCGAATGACGTCCTACCAGAATAATATTGCAATATTCTGGCGTAGCTCGTAAAATATTTAAGACAATAACCGCTACCAATCCAAAATAACGCCGATGACTCAATACGTGATCCATAGCAGATCGATACCAATTATCGGCAGACATTTATATTTAGAATCATATTGCCTTGGTGTCAAACTTCCCTAAACCGATATATAGGAGACGTCAATCCAGATCGCTCATGCAATAATTCATCTGGACTTATTGGAAGCATTTAGAAAATCGCGGCCGTCTCTTTCCTATGTACTGGACAGTATGATATTGGCGTGTATTTTTTTCTCTTTCAGCTTGGAGCCGGGCCAACCGAGTTTCGGGGCGTTCGGTCCCATCAGTTTTACGAGTGGGCCCACTGAGTTCAGTTCTGTGCGTACGCAACAGGCTTCTCCAGGCTTAGAGCCCTTCTTTGAAGTAAACGGCACGGTGTCACCTCAGTCGTACGTCGACGCATACAACGCATCCGTGAAACTGCCAACGTTTCTAGAAGACAATCGATTCGGTGAAGCGAATTACTTGGACTTTGACAGTGATGTTGTAACTGGCCTCCGGAGGCAGTCGACCTTGGAGGAGATTGAGAAGGAAGTGGAGAAAGTGCGCGTCGCTCTCGACGAGGAGAGCAGGGCCCTGGAAGAGGACGACCGGCATCAGGGCGAGCCTGACAGCTGGAGTCTCAACGTCTCCTGCGACAGCGGCGTTTACAACAGAGCGTCCTCCAGGGACTCTGGACCACATTCCGGTAAGTGACACTGTTACCCTCCACCCGACCCCACCGGCACACGCAATTAACAGCTGTTTCACTGGAATCATAAAACCTATTTTCGTACACGGGAATGTAAACTAGTTATTATCATCGGCCTTATTTAGTCAGAGTCGGTTCGATTTAGCGTCTTTTGCTGCAATGCAACATCACAACTGTTTATGTTAGTATTATGGTAAATATAGACTAGGGTTTTCGTTTCGTAGAGCGGACGGTTGGACAGTTTTGAAAATAAACATGGAGTAACCTTGCGCCTTCTCGGCCCACTATTTGGGTCAATGTGATGCACGTTTGTGATGTCAGATATTCTTATTAAGTTTTTCACGTTGAATTATTTTGTTCTTTTTTTTAATAAATGACTCTTGGATTCGACGAGGTCTTCTGTGAAATAATTGTTTGAGTCACCAATGCCATTGATGTACTTATCTACGTAGATGTTTGAAACATAGTGGATCATTGTTTGTTTATCAAACCAATAGATGTACCTCCTCTCTGCCCACACGCTGATGGATATCAAGTGCTTTCAAATATTTGAATTGAATACTCCCGCGCAGCATAAATTGCGATTCTCTTATATTTCAATGTTTGGTTTTTATTTTGATTCCAAACAATGAACTTTAACTTTTGCCATACGGTTAAGAGCTACTTAGGTTGTGTCTTATAGAATAATGTACATACTGGTAGATAAGTAATTTCTCGTAATAAGAACACGTGAAAAGAAAAATGTAACAAAAATAAGACTTGTTAAGTTGTGAAGATGGGACATACTTTATTGGTTATCTAGATTCTAGATATTACTTGATTATTACTCATTTTATTGCGCCAGGTATATTCATGATCCTTCAATGGTTCCTGCTCGAATCGATACCTGCAACTTACTAGTATGATGATAATATCGGGGATATTTTACCCACTATCGCCTAATACAACACCAAGCTCATCCACTATGAATGCCAGAAAACCAAAATTTTTTAACTTCTTACGCCCAGTCTCGGAGGTTTAGGTGGACTTATGCCGTCACTTTTGTTGTACACTTTTCAAATGGTGTCAGTGATGATGATACCCTTGTATTGGGGTAACTCCATTGGAGATGCGAGCTTATACTTGAGTCCTTGTGCACCAGTGGCGTGCTAAATGAGAACAACAAAAAAAATCCTCTATTTCAACTCTGTCTGTTTAAAACCCTAAATAATATTCCAGGTGAGGAACTCGGTCTGATCGAGAGTCAAGAGATCAAGGAGAACCACGAGGTCAACACTTCGTGTCACGACTGGTCCGCTGTTGTCGAAGAGGAACTGTTCACAATGAACCGTCAGAGGAAGTCGACTGAAGTGGAAGAGCACAGGAGTCCCGAGGCCAGTGATGGGGAGGACAACGGCTTCGCGCTCGGGCTGGTGAAGAGCAACAGCGTGGTGGCCAGGGCGAGCATGTGGCAGCAGTTGCAGCAACAGGCTAAAGGTTCGTTATACTATGTAACCGGGATATTCACACCCACTTTCCCAACACTGTGATTCCTGTTAGAGCCAGGATCTACAGCGGCATAGACAAGGGCTCAATCAGTGACGACTGGGATAGATCCCGGGGGGGCCTAGCTTTCTGTCTTGGATCCCACATAGTTCTTAAACTAAAGACGGAAAAAATATATATATGCGCTGCAATTGCAATGGAATGAATGAATAAAATAAACTCTTTAATGCACACTGTACATACATATTATTTTTTTTTACTTCCCTAATCTAAATAGTATACCATGTAACTGTAATCTCTGTAGAATCGACCATATTCCATATATATCAATTGACTCCTAATGTTCTACATTGTACGTCAAAATAATTTGGGAAACCAGATGAAATGGAGACGTAACTGATGATTGGCTTATTTTAGGCCGTCAGCGCTAAAGTGGCTTAAGCTAAGCCTAAGGATGTTCCGACTAAAATCATGTTAAAATAAAATCATGCATGTTAAAGAATCCATAATTGTAAGTACAAAAAGTAAACATTCGGACAAAAATAAGCTTCCATAAAATATCTACATACAAGTCAAATTATTGTAAAAACTCCTATATCTCCATACTGGTCCATTGGTCTAGACCGTGGCCTAACCCTAGGGTTAGGCCACTTTAGCGCTGACGGCCTTTGTAGTTGGCTGTCATTCACTCACGGACGCTCGTCATAGGCCGATAACCAGCAGCATTATGCTTGAATTAGGATATGTATTGCCAGAGCAGTGTTAAATAGAGAACGAGTCACATATAAAAATTGTGAGCGCTTCCATGTGTAGACGGTAGTACGTACTGCAAGGGCTCCGGTTACTGTCTAGAATAATACTGTTGGCTCGCGAGAGAAATGCTAATGGCCCGCGTGTGTTTCATCAAGAAATTAGTAGTGTAGTAGTGTACAGGTGCTAATTTGAACACAAAGGGGTTGTAGCTCTTCTGGCGATTTAAGAATTTTAATGTTTGCATATGAAAGGAAAGTGGGCATTATTTATCTAGTTAGACGGTAGTTATTAAGCCTTAATCTTAACAGTTAACATGGCTTAATTGATGACTTGATCCATAAACGTAATAAAACTTTATGGGCGTTTACGGAAGTAATAAGAAAACGTATTGTAAAATTTACTTCGGACTTAGTATTTCAGCCATGCGCTATCATGTTGTGAAGTAGGATCCAATAATATGTTTAGTACATACATACACATTCACGTCTCCTCCTCTCAAAAAGAGATGGACAAAACCTTGGGATCCCATTAGACGTTAAGAATGTTGGCCATTTGTTACAATTTTTTTCTACTATTATTATATTACAATTATTTCTACTTCATAGCGTGAATAAACTTAAAAGTCCAGATCCCATAGTCGCCTCCTACGACATTCCAGGAAAAAAGGCACCCAATCTATTTACATCCCAGAACATCATGTATATGTTTAGTATCTCATTATAATATTTTAAGGAAGGTTTGAAGGAAGATGCAGTGACCAAGATTGAAAAGGGCATGCTTCGGTGTTTTGGGCATATGGAGAGAATGGATGGAAGTCGATTGACGAAAGAGATCTATATGGGTGATGTAATGGGCCGGGTGAGTAGAGGTCGCCCCAGAAGGACATATACAGACCAGATTGGTGATGTCCTGGCCGAAGGGAAGTCATGTATGAATGTAGATGAAGCGAAAGGGGTATGTCAGGAACGTGACAAATGGAGATCTGTAGTCTCTGCCTACCCCTCTGGGAGACAGGCGTGAAGTGTATGTATGTATGTATAATATTATAAATGATTAAGTTTTAGGAGTGCATGTTTTTCCGTTTCATTTTCCTCGCGAAATACTGCTAATAAAAAGATATTAACGACGATTGTGGATGTGTAGATACTAAACTGTAGTAAGTAGGAATAAAAATAATTTCTATTGGCTGAGTCATCTCCTAAGTCCATGGCGGTTGCCAAAAGTGTGTGTACAAAGTGAATGCTTTGTAAATTGCCATAATATTATCTTTAGTCTTGACATGTGCTCGAAACATGGTGACTGTGGTTTATCGAAATGAGGCATTATGTGGTGTAAAATAGAGTTCAATTTTGATTTAGTTAATTTTGTTGATGAAAGTTTGCTTACCTTATGGGACAGAATGTTTGTTTACTTCTATGAATGTAAATAAAGACTCTTTTTGTCCATTTGCATTGTTACCCAAACTGAGAGAATAGATTTGACTCTGGTGGTATGTTTATTGTTTATACATAAATAATAAACATGAACATTTATCTATTACCTGAGCAATAGTAAAGTCATACGAGGACTAGATTCATGAAATACCTAACGTCAAAATCTGTTTATGATGTAAGTGAACGAAAAAAAAAAAACATTCGTACGTTTCGTACAAAAAGCACAATCATCTGATCGAGTTTTTATGGGGATCAAACTTTTTACCCGGAGAGCATTGCCCCCCTTCCGAAGTGGACTTAGTACGGTCTACAGAAACAGTGGACTAAGGCCGGATCCACACTATAAGGTCGATCACGGTTCGTTCGCGGTCCGATCGAAATTTCTTCAAGACTGATCGCGACTTGAATGGGATTCGACCGGAACGTGACTGTTACGGATAGTATGTACACACATTGTTTTTCATTTAATGATATTTTATCAGACCGAGATCGGACCGCGAACGGACCGTGATCGACCTTATAGTGTGGATCCGGTCTAAGGCTTCTTCTGACTCATACTTACACGTTTGTACAGAACTGTCGATCAGGAAGTCTGACTAGTACTTACGGTTTTTTTTCATCAAATAATGTGTCTGTACCAATCAGAAATTCTATAAATATGACGTTTTGCTATTTATAGGTTCACACACATATTGCGCTCAATATCGTTTTGCAATGGGAAAATTTCCTTGTTTGGAAAGAATGATAGTAATGACAGTTCTCCCGAAAATCTGTCAGCAAAACGTCAAAGAGAATTCCCCATAATAAATTAACATTTATTTATTTTATATCTTAACTAGCTGACCCGGATTATAAACAGTGTTTTTAAAAGAACTAAGCGTACATAGGAACAGACAGCGGGTGGCGACTTTGTTTTATACTATCTTGAAATAACAATTAGCC
>SJJU01023259.1:0-21527 GCA_012932125.1 Conopomorpha cramerella | reverse complement strand
AATATATAAAATTCTCGTGTCACAGTTTTCGTTCCCATACTCCTCCGAAACGGCTTTACCGATTTTCACCAAATTTTATATGCGTATTCAGTAGGTCTGAGAATCGGCTACTATTTTTTATGCATCTACCAGTTGTATTTCTCCCAATACACGGGGTACAAAGGCGACTTATTATGGCAAAACAAATGTTTGCCGGGACAGCTAGTTACTATTATAAAATTATGTTCTTTACACTTAATACAGTAAAAATAGTCATAGTTTAGTGTAATACATTCGGAGAGCGCCCCGCCCGCATACAAGCACACGCGGAAATGCTGTGATGGTACAAATTCCGAGCAATACAAAAATGCTCGATGCGTTTCGCCTCTACACGAGGCATTCTCAAGCTTGTTGTCCCAGTGACCATTGCGCTCCGAGTGGGTTTTACGGAATTAAGCGTAGTTAATATTATTTTTACAACAACACACACATGCTCTTCGTTCCATGTTAAGTTGTGTTATGGATTTCAGACAAAATATACATTTTTTTTTCTTTTACATATACAGGGTGGAAAAAAGTTATGGGCCCTGGAGGGGAACTGCTTTAAATACTTTAGTTAGCTCATTTTACTGAAAGGAAACATTCCTTTATTTTTAAAAAGAAAAAAAAACTGCATTAAAACATTTTTAAAATTTAGCTAGTATCAACCGGGAATCGAATCGACTAAAAATTTAAATGTTTCCGAATGTTTCAGTAAAATGAGCTAACCCTTATATTTACACTTTTATGAATAAAACACCCAGACACATCCAACAAGTACTTAAAAGCTCATCATCTAAGTCCCTGTCAGCGGTGGAAATCGAACCTACAACCCTACGCAATAGAGGCAGACATGCTGACCACTACACTAGCGGGTCCGTCATATATCTTGTCACTTCTTTGTTGGAGCGCTGTACCTGGGGGTCGGAAGGTTGAATTCGGTTCTGTTTTCTTTAAGATTATATGTATGTTTATATATATCGCACAGTTAGAACAAAAGCGGCACAAAACGAAATGTGTCATTTTATGAAATTGAACCTTAACATAAAAGATACAAAACTTAAATTACAAAATCGGCATGTTTCGTATTGGGTCCTTTTTGTTCTAACTATGCGATATGTTTTTTTTTCTTTCGTTACAAGTCCAAGGTTCTGATACGCGTGCGTGTGACCGTTGAATCGGACACCCGTCCCAACGAGATCACGTGGAACAACATGACAAACATGCTGACAATATGCGCGCGCCGCCGGCAGCTGGGCAACGGCATGGCCACATACAGAGTGGAGGCGTGGAGCAGAGTCGCAGACGATAAGGACAATTATTAACTCTTACTTAACCAATAAAAATGGTGCTTCTAGACTTGAGCATTATTTTCAAAGTTACATCAAATATTTTTTTACAACAACACACACATTGCCTTCATCCCATGTTAAGTAGCTAAAGCACTTGTGTTGTGGAATTCAGACAACGAAATATAATTACGCACTTAAATATGTACATTTTTTCTTTTAAATACATACGTATATAAATAAAACACCCAGACACATCCAACAAGTACTTAACAGTTCGTCACCTCAGCGGTGGGACCAAGACCCTACGGAATAGAGGGAGACATGTTGACCACTACGCCAGCGGGCCCGTCGATAACATCATAGAAATTAATACGTCAATATTTAAGCATTGTTTAGTTCTACGAATATGAAAATGGTGAATGATTGATGTTCCGTTACACGTCAAAGTAAAGAAAAAAAAACACACTTCACGTCCTTTAATCTCAATTCTTTATTGTGTTCTACAATGGTACTCTCAGGTGGTAAATTAATGGTTAGTACAATTACATTGTAGATCCTGATGGACACAGCAATATGGCGTAGGAGAGAGGGAGATTCGTATAGATTCATATTTCTAGAAAGTTATAATAGTTGGATACATACTATATCGGTAATATATTAGTATATTTTATTATTATCTCACAGCGGTGTAGGCACGTCAATGTCAAAGTATTTTTGTGAAACTTTCGTGTTCGTGCTGAGAATGCTCAAATCAACCGGCACCTTTATACAACAAAATATGTATAGAAAACTCGAGAAAATCACTTAGCCCACGAAAAAAAGAGAACTTTCTCTAAGGAACCATACGTTCAAAACTAAAATACTGTGACTGTCGAGTTTCGCAAATATTTGAAACTGAACGTTGCACAATGAGACGAAATAAAAATATTGTCAGTATTTACTGTTGTTTTATTTCTTTCGGAACATTTGATACTGTTCACGACATGATTGAAGCAGTCGATGATTATACCAATGGTTTTCTGACAGGTGGCTTATTACAGCTGTCAATAGATGGCACTACCTAGACAGGGTTGTCATTTCATATTTTTATTTTATGTTGACAATTCTAAAATGAGTTTCTCATTGAGATCATGTCTGAATAGCGCCATCTGTGAGATGTTTTGGAACTACTTTTGACATATATGAAGCCATCAGAAAACCTCTCATTGTAATATCCTTGGTGTTTGTAGTTTTGTATGCTATTGTCTGAAAAGATGACGCTCGGCATTCTATGTCGATCAACAATACAACCCTCTTTGACCGGAACTTCTAGCACTTCCTTATTACCCATCATCGTAAAAAAAAATAATTCAATACAATGCGTTCATTGCGTCCAATTAATTAATGTTAATTTTACTGTCTGATTGACAATCGACATAGAGGAAAATGTGTTTACAATTCACACATGCCTTTTACTCCCAAAGCGGAGTGGGCAGAGGCACTTGCTAAGCAAATGCCCACGATCCACCAAGCGTATTTAACCCAACGACGTGAGACGGGGTGAGCCCATCGCCGTTATAGGGTTCACAGTGTGCGGGTTTCATCACGATGTTGTCCTTCACCGTACGAGCATTGCGTTGCGTACATAGGCTCTAAAAAAGAGTCCCATTGGAACACTTCCAGTAGCAAGACTCGAACCCGCGACCTCCCGTTTGCAAGTCAAGTATCCGACCAACTGGAACACATACGCGTGAAAATGCCTAATTTCATAAAAATAGTATAATTTACCTCAATAATAATATCACGTTAGTTCCACCAATTATACTTCTTTACTTTCCAAACTGTAATTATTAACTTGCAATTGTTTAATATTTTGTGTGTCCACATTTAAACGTCCATCATGTCTCCGTTCGTGAGATATCTACTATTATTTTCACTGATTACTTATGCGGGGTCCGATATTTTTGTTAAAGAGTTTTGTAAGTAGATATTTTAACATCTCTATTTCTCTACACATGGTTATTTGTTCAGTCGATCGCGATCGTATTCCCGATAACTTATAATAATTATGAACTAAACTTAAATATTTTATTTGAAGTTAATTTTAGATTTTTTTTCTAAATCGAGACTTCAAGTTCATATTACTTATTTTATTTCCAACTAGCTGACCAGGAAAACATTGTTTTACCAATATACATAATTAACAGTGTTTCTCTGCTATCATATGCAAGTATTATACATATAAAAGTGTCTCAAGAATTACTCTATCTACTAAACAAAACAGCGTAAAAGCTTTGCGTACTTTTGAAAATCTAAACATACATAGGGAGAGACAGCGGGAGGCAACTTTGATTTATTCAACGTATAGATAAGATAAATATTGAATAGTCCATGGATTTATGTCTGTGGTATGGTGACTATAAACTAAAATGAAATAAATTTATTTATACAACATTAAACAAAGGAAGGTACCAATTGATCTAGTGGCGCGACTGGTACCCACGAAGTGCAGTCTTCGCATTGTATAAATTGGCGCCGGTTCGGGACCCTGCCTGCAAGGCAACTACAAGTCTCTTCATACAAAAAGCAATAATAGGTACCTACTGAACAAGTGTGCTCCATCGTAGACCACATCGCTGCTTAACATCAGGCAGGATGGTGGTCAAACGCTTGTTCATAGTGATAAAAAAAAAATACACACAAATTGAGATCTATAAACTCTGCCTATGCCTCTGGAAGACAGGCGTGAAGTGTATGCACGTATTCTGAAACCTCCAGTTTTCGAGTGTGTAAGTGAATTATCAATGTTTCAGTTGAACAAGATAAAGTATTCCAAGCGATGGAAAGAGCTGGCATAGTCAGACAAAGAAAGACACATTTGACCCTTCATGTAAGTACCAACTTGTTTTTTTTTTTTCTATTCTAATCTAATCGGAGGTGGCAGTTAATTATTTTATTGTTTGTTTACATGTTACAACTAGTGGACGCCCCGCGATTTCATTCGCGTAGTTTAGTTCCTGCATCCTATATTTCAAGCGTCTAACTTGAGCGGTTTATCATACTAAAGTTTTTGCCCGATAACTCCCGTTCCCATGGGAATTTTCCAATAGCCTGTTGCACCTAAGCTTTAATAGGCTATTCCACATTTTTTTCAAACATTTTTTATGATGTTCCTATCGATTTGATAGTCAACTGGTATTGTTATTTCCTGAATATAATATTGATATAGGCAAAGAAAAAATGTTTAAGATTTATACGATAAATTTCGCGCCCAAACGACAGCCGCCATTATCGTGACGTCAGGAGAGCAGCAACAAATGTTAAATCTATGCCGGTAACAGCACTGAACATTCTATTCCTTTTTCATCAATAATCTAGTGCTGGGATTTTTTTTGTTGATTTATCAAGTTGAATCGTTTCGATTTTAGACACGTGCTTATTGAATCGAACGTAAGTGTGGTAGAATAAAAATGAATGTTTTGCACATGTATATGTATAAAGTTATACATATATAACACAGACCATTTTGATGAATTAATGTTTTACGGTATTACCTTAGCCTATCACGGTCGCCGTTGGGAGATAAAAAATATGTATGACGACTTCAATCGAAACACTACACATACCCATCGATTCTCACGCATTCGAATGTTTTCAATACAACACTTTCACACACGTCAGTCGACCTGTCAGAAATCACTTATTAGATGAGCCCAACTATAGGTTGTTTGTTTCTGTTCTTACGACGTCACTGACGAGACAAGTATGGCGGCTGGCGTTTTCGATCACGTGATATACAGATAATAAAACCAGAATTTTATTTTGGAAATTAATATTTAACCGCATATTTATTTATCAAAATAGTGTTATACTCCTACTTCTTAATGTAGAAAGTATATAAATAACATACTTTCATAATTTAATTTTGATAGATGAAAGTAGCCTATTGTACTAAGGTACCTGCATCCCAAATTTCAAGCGTTTACCTTGAGCGGTTTAGATTTTTCATACAAACGTTTTATCCCGTTAATTCCCGTTCCCGTGGTAATTTCGGGAATTCCTTCCTTAGTGCACCCCTATGGTACCTAAGCTACGTCCGTTACAAATTTCAAGTCCCTACGTTTAGCCGTTTGGGCTGTGCGTTGATATGTCAGTCAGTCAGTCATTCAGTCAGCTTTTCGTTTTATATATTTAGATAGATAGTGCCTGAAGTTTGAATAACGAAACAAAATGTTAAGGAACATCCTGAAATATAACTGACAGACGTCACCCTGAACACCTACATCGACTTCAGCGACATCTAGAGAAGACATTTTTGGAGTTTGAAAATTCCCCAATCTATTTCGATAAGGAACCAGCGTTAACTTATAGACCCTGGGTATGATGGCGCTATAACAGTCAAAGACAAGCATCGTGATTAAAAACAAAGGCTCCCTTAGATTTTTTTGGCTCGGCGTATCGACACAGTTGCGCGAGTCGTAAACACGAGTGGGTAACTGGTGTTGTATTAGAAATGTATGTTTTTTGACATGACGCACCACGATTTTTGCAAATGTTTTTGGATTCTCTTGTAGAGGTCTCCAGTAGCATATTTTGAGGGGTTTTTGGCGAATGTACCTCCGCGGCAAGTGTAAAAAAAATGCCTATAAATAAATAACTATGTATGGTTCGCTGAAGTTTAATGATAGGACCTTCCGTAAAAATAAGCATTTAATAGTTTATTTTATCCTCATTTATCGTGCGTTTGTTTGGTTATTCTAGCTTGAGTGGTTTACCTAAAATATTAGATTAAAAAATACCTCGATGATATCTTGTTGTGTCAAATATCTCTGAAACAAAAGAAGATCGAGGGCCGATTTTTGGCCAATGGTAACCTTGGTGCAAAACGGTGCACCACCAAGAAAATCAGCCATATAGCTTTCGGGGGCCAGCCTTGTTAGCTTAGCCTGCTAAACCCTTTGAATAAAACTGCTTTCAGGTGGAAGCCATAAAACGGGTGCGAGTAGAATTCGACGGCCCCGAATTGCCGTTCCGAGTGCTATGGAACAACGACACCCGCGAGGTGTCTGTGTGTTACAACGGCTCCTACGAAGACCCGCTGCCCTACTTGGTTTCCGTATGGAGTCGCATCAACCAACCTCCTTACCATTAATGTGACAGATGCTAAGCGATTCCCGACCTCCGTTAATACCGAGTTAGCATCAGCTTAGATTGAAAATCGCATATCGTCTATGAACTGGTAATACGTCCTATCTAAACCGTCAGCATGATACGAGTTTGGTTACTATTACTATGTCAGATAGTACTTTTTGTTTTAAAAATTGCATGCACTTTTAAGATCAGATAGGACCTGTTGCTAGTTCATTTCCATATTTACACTGACAGTTCTACAGTGGCGGTTAGACGCAAATGTGCCTAAGCGCCAGTGTGGGAAAAGGGAACGTTACTCCTTTGAAATAGAGTTCAAAATCTAAATTAGATGTAATAACAGTACATTTTGTAGGGACAGAGTAAGTATGCGATTTTGGAACGGAAACGAGTATTGCTCTGACACTGTTTGTTGAGGAAATCGGACATGTATTATTTCGATATCAGTTGTTTTATTTACTTAATTTTCCTGCCGAAACATAATGAGTGACTACATGCCCAAGAGAAAGGTAAGAGGAATCCCGCTTCTATTACGCTCCTGCATGCTCCACGTTCTTTTAATCAAATTTTAACCCTGCCGTGAATTTATATTTTAGAAGCCTATAATTTCGTGAGTAATCATAAACATCTATTCCCAAATGTACACACGTCCACTCAAACGTAGATCTTAAACTAGACTGGCTAACCCCATCGGTTGTACCCTTGAGTACCCTTCAACGGCCAAGTCACACAACACTAACTATAATAATGAAGAAATCGCAGTAAACAACTTTAGACTTGGCACGATTTTGTCTAGATTTCATTACTTTTTAGAGATGAGCAAGCAGCTCCATCGAGACTTGGCTAGTTTTTTTACAGAATGTTTTTGGTGGGATTACCCTATACAAGAATTCTTATAACCTAACCTAACCAGTCGATCTCAATACTTGAATAAGTTTATTGCGTTCCACAATGGTAGGTATAAAAGGTGTTACATACAGTCGTGGTCAACTAATTAGGGACACTATATGGCTAAAGCATAAGATCTTTCTTCAAGCCCGAGATATTATTTCTTTGCGAGGGATTGAAGCTTATACTATAAACATAAGAACTGGGTAGTATCCTTACTATTTAGAGATCACAAAAGAAGATAGCCACTACTTGCTATTTTTGTTTATTTAATAAATAAAGCGTTGCTACTTTTATTTATTTGGTGGTATTAATGGACAGCTAATTAGGGACAGGTAGAACTTTGACAGTAAATATAAAACAAACTCGAAATTATTTACGTGTTTATTAATAATTATTACATAAAAAGTGCTACCTAACAAAATTGGAGCACAATTAAGCAAAAAAAACGTTTTAATAACCATTGTGGTTGCCTTTATTGGTTATGACCGTTTGGCATCGGCGCGGCATCGATGCAATCAAATTATTGCAAGTTTCTACAGAAATATTATTCCAAATACTTTGAAATGTGTCAAACAGCTGATGTTTTGAGCCGGTGCGTTGAGTTGCACATTTTTTTTTCGCTTCGTGCCATAAGTGCTCTATCGGGTTGAGGTCTGGGCTGTTCGCAGGCCAATCTAGTACAGTTACTAACTCTTGTCTGAGGAACGATCGTACAGAGTGTGCTGTATGTTTGGGGTCGTTATCGTGTTGAAACGTCCTCGAGACCGGTAAAACTTCTTCAGTGTATGGAACCATCGTTTCTTGTAATATTTCTTTGTATTGAAATTGATCAAGTTTGTCTTCAATTCTTCTTATGGGTCCTACGCCACGCCCGGAAAAACAGCCCCAGATTTGAATATTGCCGCCTCCATGTTTCACCTGCTTCTTCGTATATTTAGGATTCATTTCTGATTTTACAGGCCGGCGCACGTATTGTCTACCATCTGATGAAATCAGATTTATTTTGGTCTCGTCAGAAAACAGCACTTTTCTCCACTGAACAACAGTCCAATGTCCATACATTCTTGCAAACGCCAATCTTGCTTGTTTGTGATCCTTCTTCAGTAATGGAACTTTACGCGCAACTCTCCCGAATAGCTTTGCTTCCACCAAGCGCCTTCTAACGGTCCTTGCTGACACTCCAGCATTCTGTTCGGGTCCAAAAACTTCACTTTTGATCTGAACGGAACCTTTAAAGGGGTCTCGCTTCGCGAGAGTAACCATTCTGCGATCATCTTGTGGGGTTGTTTTTCTTGGTCTCTTCCTTCTGGGCATACTTTCAGTGGTTTTATGAGTTTTGAAATGTGCAACTGCATTGGAGATCATGTTTTTGGAACATTTTAGATGATCGGCTATTTTCCTGTATGACCATCCACGCTGGTAAAAAATAATTATAACTTTTCGCATAGTTGCGCCACAGCTCTTCTTTCGACCCATATTTTTTACTATTTACTGCTTTCAAAAGTCGCACGGTAAGAGTGATTCTTTTCAAATTGGCGCCAAAATTGCAATAGCAAAGAAAAAAGGGTATTTATATTAAAATTTTTCGAAATTGGAATGAAAAAAAGGATTGTCCTTAATTAGGTGGCCAGATTGTTTTAAGCTAAATTATTGATGTATATAATTAGATTTTTTTAAAATAAGGTAAGTTAGATTTTTTTAATTTTATTGTAAACCAATAATGAAAAATAATTGATATTTAACATGTTTCTAAAATAATAGACACGAAAATCTGATAAAGCTCAGAATAAAATGACATGAACGTCTGTATTGCCTCAGTGTTCCATGCGTCCCTAATTAGTTGACACGACTGTTAATGCATAGTACCTTTTGAACGAACGCCCTGTCCTGATTCCTACCTAAATCCCGTTTGTTCCCGATGATTTAGGAAAAACAACGTCCGTTCACTCATAAATTTTCTATATTATTAACAAACTGGTTGCCTAGCAACCACCTACCTATATACATGTCGATATCAAAAAGTATAAAATGAATACTAACAAATTTATACAAAAATACTAATTATAAAATTGGCACAGTCGTGCACAACCTTGTACCATACATTCCCCGGAAATGAGTTTTTATCCAGGGACAAGCCCACTACCGCCCAAGCCGCTCTGCCTCTATCTGTACAGGCCATTCTCTGGAGACGTGTGCGTCTACTTACGCCTCTTTTGACTCCATACAAATTATCTTCGCCCATTCCTGTTTTTTTTGCCAACGGAGATGGAAATGAAAAATTTAAATGAGTATAACTAATAACTAGCCGTGTGGTGACGGCGAATAGAATACATGTGTCACCACCCCAGCCCAACTTTTCCCGTCATGGGGGTCGTAAGAGACGACCGAGGGAGCTCTCCAGAGAACGGGCAGCAGCGCTCTCTGTGAGTTAAACCACTACACCACTGCGATCGCCAACCCGCCTGCCAAGCGTGGCGATTACTGGCATTTCACCCCAAATGACGGATCTCTTTGGGTGAGGCCCTCGTCCAGCAGTGGACGTTATGTGGCTGATGATGATGAAATGAGTATAAAAAAACACAATTACTCACCAAAATACCGAATTTTTCTAACATTATCTTTAAGTAGTGACGTCTCGTAGGACATTTTCTCCGCCGGTGGTTCGTAGTCTCTATAACCGAACGCGAAGTTAACTGCCACTCTTGAAAACCGCATTTTCAAGTTACCTCGCGGGTATTTGTAGGCCTGTAGGGAATTAAAGAACGTATAAAAGAAAGAAAGAGTTATTTATTCGTGCAACACAGATAAATCTTAGGTTGTATATCATTGGTTAATGCTTGTTACGTCCCCAACTGATGGCGATGATGAGTTGACATCGTAGGCCAATAGATGGCGCTATACGTCCAACATCTGCACTGACATATAGGTAACTGTACAGTCTCGATACTGTACATTTTTCCGTTTACATATTGCGACCTAGTTTAGGCCGTGTTAACATTATGATATTATAAAGCAAAATATATCAGTGCACAACTAAAACGCTTCCTATAAGCATCAACTGAAGGAACGGCCATCTATTCTAACTATCGTTAATATTGAGAATAATAAACCAGTTTCATAACTATAACTAAACTTCTCCGTTCTTTCTACGCATTCCACACAACAGTCAAGTGTAAGGGCTAACTGGCTCATACAGTAACAATAAAAAAATAGCAGTCAATGTTAAACATAGAGAGCATTTCAGCTGGAATAACTAGTCTAGTCTGAGATGTATCAGCTGTATGTTGTCCTTCACCGTACGAGCGTTGCGTTGCGTACATAGGCTCTGAAAGAGTCCCATTGGTACACGTCCAGTAGCCGGACTCGAACCCGCGACCTCCCGGTTACAAGTCAAGTATCCAACCAACTGGACCACAGACGGTCTTTACACTTAACGTCTCCATAACCCATTACACTTCACGTCTTTTAATCCCAAAGCGAGATAGTCAGAGGCACTTGCTAAGCAAATTTAGACTTACCTGATATATAACAAGTTCGTTGGGGAAGCGCATCATGAGCAACACGCGAGAGCCCTTATTCCCTAAGCCGTATATGGCCAACTCTTGCAGTTGTTTCGCGTCGCTCTGTGACGTCGACTCGTTCTTCTTCAAGTCTGACAGAGACACGGATTCTAAACTGTCCGAGAGGATCTGTAAGAATAAAATGCTGTTTAGTAGTGCAATGAAAGTAATCTGTTTTACTTTCGGGTGACTTTGGCTGTGGCATAATTTAAAGGCCATATCCAGCAGTGGACGTCAGTACACTGACACGATGTTAATGTTAATTACTGTCAAACTTCGTTTAAAAAGTTTGACAGTAATGACAGTTCTCCCCGAAAGTATGACAGAAAAACGTCAAAGAAAATTCCCCATTGAATATCTCCTCTCGATTTTTTGCTCACCGGCCAAACCATGAGAACCAAAACTGCTAATATGAGTGCTTATCTGTCACGTTGTATGATATTCGTTCGGTGAACCGTGAGAATTGACTTAGGTGGGGTCTCTATTGAAAGGTATGTTGTCAACGGGCCAGTAGTATAGTATAGTAAGTGTAATATACTGACATTGGGAGCAGAAATAGTCCCCTGCGCGAGATAGCTGAACCTCACGTCGAGTAACGAGTATTTCTCGAAATTACCATTCTTTAGACCAATACGAAAAGCTCACCTTATTTGTGTGAACTGTTAGATATGAACATATTCTAAATATACGTGTCATGTAAATATACGTGTTTGATACCTCACTTGTACATATTTATTCAAGTTATTTTTTTCTTCCCCATCGTGTGGCATCGTAGTTCCTAAACGAATGAACCGATTTTGATTTAGTTTTTTTTAAATCGAAAGGTGTTTTGATCGAGAGTGTTATTAGCTGTATGGGATCGATATCTGTTCACCCACTCAAAAGTTATGGGGGTTGCAAGTGGGGAAGAAAAACGTTACTTGTATAAATATGTCCAAGTGAGTTATTAAATGAAAGAGCACGACACGTATATTTTTTTTTTTTAATCACTATGAACAAGCGTTTGACCACCATCCTGCCTGATGTTAAGCAGCGATGTGGTCTACGATGGAGCACACTTGTTCAGTAGGTACTTATTCACCCGCTACTTGAAGACCTTCAAACTATACTGCGCAGGAAACACAGACTCCGGCAAGTATATATAGAATCTGTTTATATGTAACAGTTCACACAAATAAGGCGAGCCTTTCGTATCGGTCTAGAGACTGGTAATTTAGAGAAATACTCGTTACTCGACGCGAGGTTCGGCTATCTCGCGCAGGGGATCTGTTCACCCGCTCAAAAGTTATATGGGGGTGTGCTGTTCACCAGTCAGGCATGCATCCGGCCATCAAGCATTTGCTAAATTAGTATTAAGTCATATTTATGTTAAGTATACTTAGCAGTAAGCCTTGGCGATTTGAAAAGATGCCAGTTTCTTACCGGTTCTTGTGGCCAGTAAAAGAAATTAATTCGAACCGGGGACGATTACTTTTGTTTTAAAGTCATAAATGACGTTCTTGTGTTATGCTACTGTATATCTGTATGTTATAGCATTTATAATGATGAAAAATAAATGATTTGAATTTGAATTTGTCATTCAATATCACGCCTTTCATGATCCGCAATGGCCGCAGCTAAGAACACTGTCGATTAAATCACCGTCGGGGGTTAATAAAATAAAAGGCATATTATTGCATTAGGCCGGCCGTATACATTCGAAATTTTCCGTACGGAATACAACAATTCAAGTAAAAACGTCTGTTAAACTCAAGTCAATGATGTCCTGGCCGAAGGTGGCGTGAAAAGTACTCGAAATCGAAGGTCATGTATGAAAAGATGTATGAATGTAGATGAAGCGAAAGGGGTATGTCAGGACCGTGACAAATGGAGATCTGTAGTCTCTGCCTACCTTTCTGGGAGACAGGCGTGAAGTGTATGTATGTAAACTCAAGTTCACAACAACAACAGCCGTTGGAAGCTTCATTTTATACTCGTATCGCCACATTCCGTACGAAAAATTCCGAATGTATGCGGCCGGCATTACAGTAGGCGGTGATGGAATATAAGGTAAGCTCGAGCTTGTCTTTGGTTATATTCGCGCCTATATACCCGGTGAACAATATTGAGTTATATGTACATCACCGCCTACTGTAATGCCGGCCGCATACATTCGGAATTTTTTGTACGGAATGTGGCGATACGAGTATAAAATAAAGCTTCCAACGGCTGTTGTTGTTGTGAACTTGAGTTTACATACATACACTTCACGCCTGTCTCCCAGAGGGGTAGGCAGAGACTACAGATCTCCATTTCTCACGGTCCTGACATACCCCTTTCGCTTCATCTACATTCATACATCTTTTCATACGTGACCTTTGGTTTCGAGTACTTTTCACGCCACCTTCGGCCAGGACATCATTGACTTGAGTTTAACAGACGTTTTTACTTGAATTGTTGTATTCCGTACGGAAAACTCCGAATGTATGCGTCCGGCCTAATGCAATAATATGATTTTTATTTAACCCTTAATCGAGCAAAGGCTAGAATATTGCCACTTGACCAACACATACTTTGAACCTTATTGAATATCTTCACTGGAATTATTTAATGATTTCAGAGATGTTATCAGAGAATAATCAAATCAAATAAGGTATGTAACACTAAAAGACACATACCTATTTAAACAGTAAACAGTAATTTCACATTGTACTTAAAAGCTAGATTTTATGTTAAACATCGCCCGGATTTATGTGATGGAATAGGTTTACAAACGTCAATAGAGTCCAAACTCCATCAGAAACACACCTAACCTTGTCTGATTAAGGGTTAATTAACCCCCGACGGTGGTTTAATCAAGAGTGTTCTTAGCTGCGGTCATTGTGGAGCATCACCTTTCGCGTTTCATTTAAAAAAAAGGTGATGTACGTACATTGGGCGCGGAGGTGGCGCCCTGTGCGAGGTAGCTGAGTCGCATGTCGGGCAGCGAGTATATCTCGAGGTTGCCGGAGTCGCGCGCGCACAGCAGCCAGTAGGGCGCGGCGGCGGCGGCGGCGGCGGCCGGCAGCGCGCGCTCCCACCACCGCGACGAGCGACGACACACGCCTTGCTCCTCCAGCATTATCTGACATTGTTCAATCATGTTTTATTTATTTACAAGCTGACCCGGCAAACGTTGTTTTACCAATATACGTTAATAACAGTGTTTCTCTACTATTATATGCATGTATTATATATATAAACCTTCCTCAAAAATCACTCTATCCATTAGAGAAAACCGCATCAATATCCGTTACCTAGTTTTAAAGAAGAAGACAAACAAACAGACAGACAGCGGAAAGCGACTTTGTTTTATACTATGTATTGATTTGTTTGGCACACAAAACGGAATACAATTGTTACATCACTTAAAGTATATATATAGTTAATAAATAAGCTGAATCATATTCCAAGATATCTGTACACAGGAGCACAAAACATTGCAGACTACACTTACATTATATTACTCTAGAAAAAAAAAACAAAAACAATAATAATGATAATAATAATTTAAACTTAATTTAATACAAAGTAACCTATTTATCTTATTTTAAATACCTGACTAAGTATTTTTTCAACCGAAGCAATTGAGGGTTAAAGATGTCTATGTCAGGATGCTTGGAAACAAGATCGTTAAATGTTCTACACATTCGTATCACAGGGTTATAGAATGAAGTATTATTTTTGTGAATACCGAGATAGAAAGGTGGATGTACTCTACGTTATTGCGTTTTGAATATTTACGGATTTTTGTTTTATTTTTCATTTTATTTAGGACGGCCAACAAGAGGTACACTGATACATAGTAAACACTAAGGGTATTACTAATAATGGCGGAATTGCTATTTAGAAGATACACAAAGCTCAACTTAAACTTGTCACTTGTATGTCAAATACGGAATAACCAGTTCAATTAGACCTGTAATAACAGTTGTGTAAGTAAAAAGGAGTTTATTGGTAAGGGGGTTAAAAACTAAATACAAATTCATTCGTACAATGTTATCTTAATTATAAGCTATCATTACATACATTCTCAGGTTGAAAGGTAAAAAAATGCCATTTTTTTAGTAAAAAGTTTCAAAGTAGAATAGCCAGAAAAAGGTGAGTTTAGGCTAGAAGGTCCCATAGTAAAATCAGCCAGAAAGGTCGACTTAATCAGTAACCCTGTACCCGAAAGATATTTTCAAAATCCTTTAATCTTGCATGCCGAACTTCAAGCCTCTAATTTTTTGGTTTACACTTTTCATACAAATCTCGTTCCCGCGCGAATTTCGGGAATTCCTTTCCATGGCTAACAGTCAAGCTTCGGTGCCAAATTTCAAGACCTACGTTTAGCCGTTTGGTCTGTGCGTTGATTGTGACAGTCAGATTATTTTATATGTATATTCAGATTAACAGTGTTTGTCTACTATACTCTCAACCCTTCCTTATGGATCACTCTATCTACTAAAGAAATCCGCATCAAAATTCATGGCGAAGTTTTAAAGATCTATGCATACAAGTGGCGTGCACACCATATAGGCAAAAAGACACTGTCTACCTTAGTATTTTGGCTACCCAACCAATACCGAATAATAGAGTTATTGCTAGATCTTTTTTTGTTGTACTCACGACATAGGCTGACCAAGGTCCGTCCTGTGTTTTGTGGGTGAGTAGATATGTAGGTACCTATATTTCGTAAAGACAAGTTACCCATATATAGGTGTCAATCCTTGGGGATTACTGCCTACCTTGTCGTAAAAGCCATTGCACGCCACTGATGCATACAGAGGGACAGACAGCAGGAGGCGACTTTGTTTTATACTATGTATTGAATGTAATGGCTAAACTTACCGTATGCATACTGGCTGGCGTCGCATCGCCTCCATAGAGTTCGTCATCATCGTTTATCTCGTACACGGTGTCGGAAGACAAACCCTCGGTTTTCGGCTTCTTCTTGAGTTTTTCTTTCTTCTTACCCGTGAATTCGCCTTTTATCTGTCATTCGGAAGATGGTAGATTAGTAAAATGTTAGGTTAGTGGCACGGTGTTGTCCTGCTTTTGCTTACCTAGAAGAGGCGTTTAGGTATCTCGACACACCCTGTCTGGCGAGACGATGACAATAAAACTTCTACTGTCTTAATCTTATCGTTAATCTTTTGGGAAGCTTAAATTATATCACTAGAGTAAATACGAGTATTATACAAATAAACACAAGTAGTGATTACTAACAATCACACTACAGTAGCTGCTAAAGCCTTTTTTATAGTGTAGCAAAATATCCAGTAGATATTTGAATACATAAATAAGAGCGTCTGTGGTCCAGTTGGACTGGATTGGACTGGTTGGATACTTGAGTTGTAACCGGGAGGTCGCGGGTTCGAGTCCGGCCAATGGAACTCTTTTTCAGAGCTTATGTAGGAAACGCAACGTGGGTACTTGCTTTAGCAAGTGCCTCTGCCTACCCTTCTTTGCGATTAAAGGCGTGAAGTGTATTTTTTTTATTATTTAATTAATTAATTCATGTTACTAGGAAGACATAGTGTAGTAGAATGTCAGTACTAACCTGTGTAGCGTGTAGGTCTGCACTAGAGAAGAGTCCGCTAAGGTCTCGGTACAGAGCGGCGCGTACTAGCGCCGGCCGGGACGGGAGAGACTGACGCGTCGGCACCAGGCGGCTAGACTGTATGATATTGATACTTTACTATTAGTACAGTTATAGTTGTATGCATTGCAATGCAGCGCATATATGTATTTTTTCTTCTTATTTCTATACCGTCTTTAGTTTAATAACTATGTGGGATCCAAGACAGAAGGCTAGCCCCCCCCGGGATCTAGCCCAGTCGTCACTGATTGAGCTCTTGTCTATTCTGGATGCCGCTGTAGATCCTGGCTCTAACAGGAATCACAGTGGTGGGAAAGTGGGTGGGAATATCCCGGAATATTAGTACAGTTACGATACACGAGGAAATTCGTACATTGATCTGTAGAAATATTGTTTGCGAATATGTCCTAATCATCCTGCATAATCATCATAATTAATATTTTGTATATACATGTAGGAAGTAGGATGGTGGGGTAAAAATCAAGCAGCTCTTCAATAACATCACCTTTTCCAATTTCTTGTAACTTAACTATTTATTTTTACATCCCAATTCCTTTCTCTACACTACTTCCACCTTCAGCGTTCAAACTCCTCTGTCCCTCTCTAAACCCATTCTCTCTCTTTCTATCTGTTACAGCTGACAGTTTAAATGTTAATATGGAATACGTTTGAATACTATAGAAGTGGTTGCATTTCAATACAACTAAACATTGCTACATACGTGTACATCATAAGGTTACGCCACCTAAGTCCATACTATTTAATGGGTTGAATGAATTCACTATTGAACCATTTAACTGCGGTAGAATCAGAGACAGCGCTTTTTTACACATAAATGTCTTGTTTCCTCTCATTGTTCTGTCGTCTATTCATAAGAAACGTCCTTCGTGTCATTCTTCGTTCTAAATAACAACAAATACAATCCAGCTTTCTAATTATAAAACAGTTCCCTGTGAGGTAACACAGTAGGAAAATAACCTTATTAGTATATTTACTACCCTTTAAATAGACAGGGTGACCACGTCAAACTGTAGTTTATTGAAAGCTATAGTACATTGAAGGGACGAGGAAGAAGACATGGACTAAAGGAGCGCCACCTAGTGGTAGTTTTCCTAAGTTTCATAAAGCTTCTAGACTCACCCTCAGAGCTAATACTAAAGCTTCCCCGCATGAAGAGAGCACACACAAGTAAGGGTCGGCGGTACACGCGTACACAACGGTCCATTCTAACTGGATACTTTGTATTTGATTGCCGTCTGAAACAATGAGTTACAGTATAAAATTAATACAACTGGCTAGCGCGTATGAAAAGATTAAGCGAAAGGGGATATGTCAGGAGCGTGACAAATGGAAAAATGCCTAACGTTCACATTGCAAATTTGTATGGGGATATCCATGTATTTTTTCTATTTGGGGTATTGATACCTGATGAAATGGATTCAGT
This sequence comes from Conopomorpha cramerella, assembly GCA_012932125.1. NCBI lineage: Eukaryota > Metazoa > Arthropoda > Insecta > Lepidoptera > Gracillariidae > Conopomorpha > Conopomorpha cramerella. The sequence goes on along the minus strand of SJJU01023259.1, from coordinate 3,593 downwards.
GGGGTCTACAAAAACAGTACAAACGGCTTCAAACAGTATTTCAGCATCTGAGATGTAAACAAAAGGCATCAGCTGCGTTTCTTCTAGCAACTTGTAGCCTCGTAACTGTCTTTCTTCCTGGCATGTCGTAGGAACCGATTATGGTATTTAGATTTATTCAGGCTATAACCAAACAATTTGTAACTTTCTAATTTCTTTGTTTATTTGTTAACATTATGTATTACCAAAATATTTTCTAGTTCCTGTACTATCCTCCTTTGTTGTGCTTATTAATGACAGCAGAAGGTTCTTTATGAAAGAAAAAAATTACATCCACTACTGGGCACAGGCCACCCTGGAGGTTACACTAATAGTTAAGACAGGACAACGTCTGTGGAGTCCACTAGTAAATGAATAAAAAATTTAATCTCGAAACAAAATGTCATCTCCCAAGGCAGAAAAACGTCAGCAAAAACTGTATTTTATCGTTATATTATTAAGTATTTGGTTGTATCACCACTTGGTGTATCTGGGGCATAACGACCACATTACGGAGAATTCGGGGTCGGGTCCTCGTCGCATCTTCAGTCTTTAACAGGTTTCATTAGTTCTTCGAGCTGTATGCCAGCGATTAGCAAACTTACGCAAGCGTTCAAATATCTCTCGACTACTTACCAGGTCACTAAAGTATATTAGCCCTGGCTCGGTCCGCTCCAGTTTATTAAGCACTAGCTTTCCGCCCGCGGCTTTGCCCGCGTGGACTTCGGTTATATTGTGGTATAAAGGACAACTATAAGAAAACTTATTTCTACGGAAAAATCTAAGTTTCCCTCGGGAATATCATTTTTTTCCGGGATAAAATGTACCCTATGCTTTAATGCGGACTTCTAACTTTACGTATGCGAAATTTCAAAGCAATCCGTTCAGTAGATACGGCGTGAAAGCGGAACAAACAAACAAACAATCTCACTGTCCGGTTTATAATATTAGTAAGGATTCAATAAAGGTACACATATCCGCTAATGCTTCGTTAACAACTTATTAATTAATTTATTTATTTATTAAGGTTCACCAACAGCAATTACATTTATACATGCTATTTCTAAAAAGAAAAAGAAAAAATACAATAAAAACAAAAATGGATAGCTAGTTATAGGTAAACACCACATGCTTAACTTAAAATATCACTGGATACCTAACTAACTAGAAACAAAATTAATAGTGTAGACATGTCAAAATAATTCTAAAACAAAATAAATCACTAAAAAGTCTAGTATAAAGGCAGAAGCAAATCGTTAACTTACTTTTAAGCAGTCGTATGTGTGTCTGTGTGACTTGCACCATAAACTTGTTGTTACCGAGGTTGCCGGCGAACACTGTGGGCGAGCTGGTCATGAAGCCCGAGTTGTCCACCTCGTTGATCTCCTGGCCAGTTTGTAGTACCTGTCAAAGTGGTTAGACGCCTCAGGCCAAAGACATATCATAAGGTGTGTGAACCCTATAACGTTGTTGTTGAATGTTTTTCGTATTGTCTCAATATGTTATATTAAACGTCAGTTTTGGATCGCAAGTCAAATTGTTTTTGATACACTTCACGTCTTTTAATCCCAAAGCTGGGTAGGAAGAGGCACTTGCTAAGCAGCCAAGCAGCCCACGGTTCACCAAGTGTATTTATACACACATCAAAAGTGTCTAGGGATCAAGAACATTTTTAGCTCAAAAAAAAATCTAATTTATTTAAATGACATCTAATGTTCTGGATTGGTCTCCTACCTGATTCCCCATGCCTGTATCAATGACTTATCACCACATTTTGAATAAATTAGGAATGAATCCATTTTTTGTAAAATATATTCTTGATTGCAATCTTCTAAAATGTACTTGATCCCTAGACACTTTTGATGTGTGTATAAATACACTTGGTGAACCGTGGGCATTTGCTTAGCAAGTGCCTCCTCTTACCCCGCTTTGGGATTAAAAGACGTGAAGTGTATCAAAAACAATTTCACTTGCGATCCAAAACTGACGTTGACATGAGACAATACGAAAAACATACAGGAGTGAAAGAGTAAAAGACAATATGGTCTGTCCTTTACTGCGTAGCAAGATATTTTTGGATCCAAACTGACATTTTTATAGTAAAAGTGAGAGTTTGGATTCAGATGTACATAATTTCCCACACATTTTCGTGCGAAAGAGACAGGCTGAAGGTGCTACAACGGCTTGCAAGTCTTTGGTCTGAGTTAGATCTCCTGAGATAAGCATTCAGGCTTACCTTCGTTGTTTGCTCGACGTTTCGACACAGTTACATGTGTCGTTTTAAACTTTTAATAAAATGTCAGTGCGCGTCAGTCCTTAAAAAAATATTCAGATGCTCTTAGTCCCGTTGTTTTGTAGCTGGCATCGGTACGCGAAAGAAGACACCCATTTCGAAGCTGGCTACCAACTTTATTAGTGTTAAAACTTAGAAATCTTGGGTATTTTCTTTAACGTGGCGAAGATAGCTAACCAAAATCGGCTTCGTAAAGGCATAGTTCCATTAGAAATGGATTAGACAACGTGTTCGAGAGTTTGTTTTCTTTTTTTCAGTCTCGAAGAACATTAAGACGCGGTTTTATTTTGCTTTCCGTAAAAAAAACATATCCACTCTATCTTGATAGATGGTCTGGGCGGGGGGAGGGGTAGTTTCTTAGTTTTATAAAAATACTAGCTGACTCGGCAAACGTTGTTTTACCAATATACTTTATAGCCTATATGTTATTCTAGTTTATAAGCTACAATACCGCCAAGTTTAATCAAAATCCGTCCAGTATTTTCTGCGTGAAAGAAGGACAAACATCCATCCATCCATACATACATCCAGACATCCATCCAAACTTTCCCATTTATAATATTGGTAGGATTTATTTTCGTCTGGGGGAAGGGATAGTTTCTTAGAATTTTCAAAGTATTGTTCAAAATTTTCAATATTCTGATAGATTTAGAGTCCTAACAAGATCTTTGTACGTCTCAGGCCGTCATCAACGATACATGAAAAAAAAAAACATACATACCATACTAGAGTCTTCCTGCGACAGTATGAGGTAAGCGTGTTGCGCGTCTTCCGCTCGCTCACCCTTGGACTCGCCCAGCACCGACCACATATCGACACAACCTGTATGTGTTACATTATATTGACAACTAATTATTTTTTATAATTAGTTGTCAATCAATGTCAAAGTGATTAGCGAACTTACGCAAGCGTTCAAAGTTCCCTCGGCTTACCAGGTCCCTAAAGTATATTGGCCCTGGCTCGGTCCGCTCCAGTTTATTAAGCACTAGCTTTCCGCCCGCGGCTTTGCCCGTGTGGACTTCGGTTATATTGTGGTATAAAGGACAACTATAAGAAAACTTATTCCTACGGAAAAAAGAGCGTCTGTGGTCCAGTTGGTCGGATACTTGACTTGTAACCGGGAGGTCGCGGGTTCGAGTCCGGCTACTGGACATGTACTAATGGGACTCTTTTTCAGAGCCTATGTACGCAACGCAACGCTCGTACGTTGAAGGACAACATCGTGATGAAACCCGCACACCACAAGGTGTGTGAACCCTATAACGGCGGCGATGGGCTCACC
>SJJU01023250.1:0-13756 GCA_012932125.1 Conopomorpha cramerella | reverse complement strand
TTGTTGGGAATACGGGCTATTGGTTTTTTGATGAAGTTTTTTTGGTTAAAAAATAAAATCGCCTTCTGCTGTCTGTCGCAATGTATGCTTTAATTTTTTTATCATGAACATGCGTTTGACCACCAACCTGCCTGATGTTAAGCAGTGATGTGGTCTACGATGGAGCACACTTGTTCATTAGGTACCGATGATCGACGGGCTTTGAATCTTTAAAACTACGCAATGGATTTTGATGTGGATGGCTTTAGTGGATAGAGTGATTCTTGGGGAAGATTCAAATGTATAATAGCAGAAAAGCACTTTTGATCATGTATATTGGCAAAGCACCGTTTGCCTGGTCATCGACTAGTCAGAGTATAAAATTACACTTTGTCTAACTTGCAAGTAAGTACTTACATAAAAATGTGACGTTACAAAATGTGATTTGTAATTTCGTAGACTAGTCTGGCATTTACTTGGATGCAAACTCGTAAAAATGTGGCACTAACTACACACATCAAAAGTGTCTAGGGACACATTGACTTTAGAGGTACATTTTAGAAGATTGCAATCAAGAATATATTTTACAAAAACTGAATTCATTCGTAATTAATTCAAAATGTGGTGATAAGTCATGCATGGGGAATTAGGTAGGAGACCAATCCAGAAGATTAGATTAGATTTAAATAAATTAGATTTTTTAGGGCTATGTTCTGGATCCCTAGACACTTTTGATGTGTGTAATTGGAATAAGTTGAGATCGTCTGTGGTCCAGTTGGTCGGACACTTGACTTGTAACCGGGAGGTCCCGGGTTCGAGTCCGGCTACTGGACGTGTACCAATGGGACTCTTTTTCAGGGCCTATGTACGCAACGCAACGCTCGTACGGTGAAGGACACATCGTGATGAAACCCGCACACCACAAGGTGTGTGAACCCTATAACGGCGATGGGCTCACCCCCTGTCACGTTGGGTTAAATACGCTTGGTGAATCGTGGGCATTTGCTTATTCAGCAAGTGCCTCTGCCTACCCCGCTTTGGGATTAAAAGGCGTGAAGTGTATTTATTTTTTTTTATTTTTTTATTGGAATAAATGTGAATTTCTTCGGAGCTGTCCAAACGCTTAAGTATCAGATTGTTTTTGTGAACACGCGGAAGATTTCGGATTGAATGAAAGAAATAATTAAATTAATTTATTCTAGCAACATAGACTGCTTGAGTAACCAAACAGTTGGAGATGAGTGGTACATAGTAAAACAGCTATGCACATCGCTTTCCGCTATGACGCCAGAGCGATGCAGGGAGGTATCAGACTTGGCTCCCGGATTGATAATTCCTTGGCGGACGTTGTCGACAGAACGAAAGAAACGGACAGCATGCATAAAAAGATCTAGCAAACGGGGCATGTTAGGAACGTGACAAAGGGAGATCTGTAATCTGCTGAGGGCGTGCACCGCGTAGGCATAATCCTCAGACGCAGTCTTTTCTCACGATATGGATAATGCACCTCACACTCTTATGAGCAGTAAACGATGTCAATTTGTTTGTAGTTAGGTATTGTAAATTATTATTTCAATTTGTTACCTAACTACCTAATTAAATGTAGTTATTACTCCAACATTTTGAGCATCCAAACGATGCTCAATAAATGAATTTTCTTTCTTTCTTTCAATCTCTGATCATAAAAGAGAGAGATCTCTCGGAGACAAATGTTAAGTAAGGTTCAGTAATATGGATAGGTACACTTACATACATACTATGTATGTACATACATACTACTAATCTACGACTCTACTTTTTTTTCTGACAAATCACGTTTTGAATGCTACGTTCTTCAATGGGGAATTTCCTTTGACGTTTTTCTGAAAGATTACGGGCTTAGAACTGTCATAATTTCCAAACAAAGTTTGTATTGTAAGTAATGACAGTTAAATCAGAAAATCTGTCAGAAAAACGTCATTAGAAAATTGCCCATTGAGAAACGTAGCATTCAAAACGTGATTTGTCACAAAAGAAAAAAAAGAGTTAACATTGCCATTTTGATCTTGTCTATGGTTACCATAATTTACGATAGAAATTCTTCGAGCATACCGTGATTTCTCCTTTAAAACGCGAAATATGATTACTATAAAATCAAAAGATATCTTGTCCAAAATAAAATTTAAGAAAGCTTTTATTTAAATGCCCTAAAAAGAAGGTAATAAATTTTTACTTACAAATTTTAACTGTCTACTTATAGCCTATATACACAATTCATAAAATCATAAAAGAAAGCATTAAAATCACTATTCCGCCATCTTTGACGTTCCGCCATATTGGATTTAGAATGACGTTACACAATTAATCGTGTATTGTCATCCAATCTAAACGTGCGTGCAAAATTTCAGCTTAATCGGTTGAGAGTATCTGCTTCAAAATCGGGTCGCAAGATTCCACCCGAACATCCTTACATACATACATTGCAAGTTAAATAAAAGCTTTAAAAAAATGTGCATTATTCTCGCTTTCATATCCGAAGGACAAATCACATTTTGAATGCCCACCTCATCAATTATCTACTATATAAAAATAAGTCGGGTTTTCCTCCCTGACGCTATAACTTCAGAACGCACGATCCGATTTCCTCGGTTTTGCATTCGTTGGAAAGGTCTCAGGCTCCGTAAGGTTTATAGCAAAGAAAATTAAAGAAAAATTTCAACAGAAAAGCGGGAAAACGAAACGAAGCAAGCTGGTGGCGAAACGGAGTTCGCCGTGTTTGCTAGTACTAATGTATAAATTGAAAGTGCTCCAAGAACTTGCATCAATCCAGCCCTCGCACTAACGGAAATCATTGAAACAGCCCACTATCTGCATCGCGCCACAGAAACGTGCAATCCATTGAATTGACGTCGACGACGAAATATCGCCGCCGCTCCAAATGGTGCACTGGTGGCGTTTGGAGCGTGTTTGTCGTGTCAAAAACCGGAGCATTCAGTTCAACGGCAACGCTGAATGGGACGAGCTTTCAAGCCATAATGACTCGTATTTGAAAAGCGGTAACGGCCTATGTGCGGTTTTGAAAAGTGCCATTTCTATGTGGGTCTGAATGCAGGAACTAGAGGTACATAAGTAGTATGCACATGCATTAACAGTCGCTGATGTGGCGTGAAGACTGTTGGCGTTGCAACGCCATTTTGTTTAATGTAAATTTTGAAACGGAAATGCTTTAGTACCTCAATGACAGTTTGAGGTTTCACCGCAGCGTTTTAATTAGTATGTTAAACTATTTTATAATTAAGTTTCCATAATACGAGTAGCGTTTTTCCCAGTTGACTTTTCCACAGTTTTGACAAGCTGTCCGCCTTCCAGCACATCTACAGTTGGCAAAGAATGCTCTACCGCCTAAGGCTAAAGTAATATGAATTTAATTATATATTATGGGGAATTTTCTTTGACGTTTTCCTAACAGATTTTAGATTTTCCAAACAAAGTTTGACAGTAATGACTGTTCTCGGCCCCAAAAACCTGTCAGAAAAAAGGCAATGAAAATTCGGCGTTAGTCAGAATAATTTTGAAAGAAATGCGAACTGACTTAATTAATTGTTTAAATAATACGACGCGAAATCAACCAAAGATAAGCATTAGCATTTGCTCGACGTTTCAACACAGTTACGTGTGTTTTTTGCACTGGTTGACTGCGAATGTCTTGAAACGACGAGCAAATTACAAAGGTAAGCTGAATGCTTATCACCTTAGCTTATTAATACCCGGTTTTAAATATTAATCATAGTTTGTTTTGTAATAATGCACTTCCTTAATTATTTGTTTGAGACGCTTCGCCGAGCTCATCAAAGACTCGATTTTTTTTTTTGAGGGATAGGAACTCTTTATTTTACCAAATATTTCAAGTATAATACAGATTTATATCGGCTACAAGCTTCGTCAAAAATATTAGCTCGATTTTTTTGGGAATTCGTCAATCAATTACAAATATTAAAATTTTATGATCCCCAAATCACCTTCGTACATCAGATCGCCTTATATTGGCTTTTACATCGCGCATTGTAAGGAATACATTACCGTATCTGACTACTTTATTTTTCCAGGTCATCACAAAACTCTGCAATCAAAGCAACACGAAAATTCAAACAACTATAATTACAAATGGAGATTGGTTATCGGATTACTTACGAGTGCACTTAAAATAAATGCCAAAATAATGTACGAAAAAAACAAAAGATAAGTGCGAGCTTACATTAGCTACTTTACTCGACGTACCTGTAGTGCAATTCTCGTATTTTTGCTCGATCACGATTACGTTTTGGTTTAGCTTACGCTCGAGTTTAGTCGAGTTCAAAAATTACCAGAATACCGTTTGTTCGAGAAGAGTAATTTTCGTTTTGTTTGTTTACGAGAATACGCTTTGACGATTCCGAGCCGTTTGACGTACTATAGATATTCGATAGTAACACGAGAACGATAGTAACAAGTGAGTTTGGACTAAGTTGAGACTATTTTAGTATCGACAAAAATACGAGAATTGCACTACTGGTGAACAATATCTGTAAATATATAAAAGGAAAAGCTGACTGACTGACTGACTGACATATCAACGCACAGCCCAAACGGCTTAACTTTGGCACTTGAAATTTGGAACGGACGTAGCTTAGGTACCGTAGGGGTGCACTAAGAAAGGAATTCCAGAATTCTTACGGGAACGGGAATCAACGCGAAAATACTTATGTATGAAAAATCTAAATCGCTCAAGTTAGACGCTTGAAATATTCTACTAAACTACGCGAATGTAATCGCGTGGCGTCCACTAGTTGAGTTATAAAGTTCATGCGCGTTTCATAAAAAAAAATATCGTAAAATCTGAGATTTTTAATGCACAACACTAATGCAGAGCGCAGCAAACATAACGTAATTTATTACAAGAGGCTCGCTTCGCTTCTTACTATAATATGTAATATCTCATTCGCGTACAAGGTTTGTTACGACTCGCATCTCTATCGTTATGAAAAACAAACTTGAATTTACACAACAAAAGTGTAGATCTAAAAAAAATCTAATTTATTTAATTCAAATCTAATCTTCTGGATTGGTCTCTTTTGCAATCTTCTAAAATGTACTTGATCCCTAGACACTTTTGATGTGTGTAGGTTAACATAATAAATTACTCGCACTATGTGTTCGGTCTAACAAGGAAAACGAAGGCAAATTTGGTTAATTTGTCGTTTTATTCCCAACTAGCTGACCCACAAACATTGTTTTCCCTATACATTATTACAAGTGTTTCGCTGCTATTTTATGCATGTACACACATCAGAAGTGTCTAGGGATCAATTACATTTTAGAAGATTGCAATCAAGAATATATTTTACAAAAACTGAATTCATTCATAATTTATTCAAAATGTGGTGATAAGTCATTGATACAGGCATGGGGAATTAGGTAGGAGACCAATCCAGAAGATTAAATTAGATTTAAATAAATTAAATATTTTTATAGAGCTAAAAATGTTCTTGATCCCTAGACAGTTTTGATGTGTGTATTATACATAAACACCTTCCTCAAGAGTCATTCTATCTACTACATCAAACCGCATCAAGCTTCGTTGTATACTTTTTAAGATATACGCATATATAGGGACAGACAGCGGGAGGCGACTTTGTTTTATACCATGTAATGATTCCTGCTATCGTCTTGTCTCTGTTGTTTTGTCCGTGTCAATGTCACCGGCATTACATCATCATCATCAGCCCATACTTGTCCACTACCTTAGTCTGTCATAATCATGTCAAGACAGGAAGTCCTGGACACAGGCCACGACACTATGTGTAAAAGGACACTGTAGTGCAATTCTCGTATTTTTGCTCGATCACGATTACGTTTTGGTTTAGCTTACGCTCGAGTTTAGTCGAGTTCTATTCTATACAACAACGTTTCTTATTTCATTGCTCGGGGACCTTTTACATGCGGTATTTGCAAGCCTAATCCAGCCTTTCTGTGTTCTCAGAACTGTTGCTTTCGCCCCGCTCGTCTATCTATAGAGTAGTGGCGTGCACTGACTTTACAACAAGGTAGGCAGTAAAAGTAATACCCAAGGATTGACACCTATGTATAGGTAACTTGTCTTTACGAAACATAGGCACCTACATATCTACTCACCCACAAAATACATGACCTTCGCTAGCCTATGTCGATAGTACAATAAAAAAAGATCTAGCAATAACTCTATTATTTGGTCGGACAGCCAAAATACTAAGGTAGGCAGTGTCATTTTGCCTATATGGTGTGCACGCCACTGCTATAGAGAAGTACATCGTATTTAATCAAGCAAAGTTTTGTACTGAATGAAAACCATGACCATATTCTCAATATGTTAAGTTAGTTGTAATAAATCCGCAAGAGATACTCCGGCGTATGACTTCATTAATTTGATATGTATCACTCTGAGTGTTGAGTAAAAAGTAAAGTTCTTTTTCAGTTAACGAAGTTAGTTTCATGTACTCACATAAACTCATGTTTGTCGTAATGTAGTTGGGTAAAAACCACCTTTGAGGACATTACATACATACACTTAACGCCTGTCCCAGAGGGGTAGGCAGAGACTACAGATCTCCATTTGCCATGGTCCGTACGTAAACCTTTCGTTTTATGTAAATTCAAACATCTTTTCATACATGACCTCCGGTGTCGAGTACTTTTCACGCCACCTTCCGCCAGGACATCACCAATCTGGTCGATGTATGTCCTTCTGGGGCGACCTCTACTCACCCGGTCCATTACATCACCCATATAAATCTCTTTCGTCAATCGACTTTCATCCATTCTCTCCATATGCCATCATTTGAGTACATTATAAAGTTAGTAATTGAGGTTTTTGGATGGACAAACTACCTATATTATGATAATAGAAATAAATGATTTTGCAACTGTCTCTGCCTGCCCCGCTTTGGGATTGTTGACACGATGTTGTCCTCCACCGTATGAGCGTTGCGTTGCGTACATAGGCTTCGAAAAAGTCCCATTGGTACACGTACAGTAGCCAGACTCCAACCCGCGAACTCCTGATTGCAAGCCAAGTATCCGACCAATTGGCCCACGAAACTTTGTATTACGCCACTGTATATTATCTGTATGTGAAACCACTTAAAACGATATAATAAACTTATTTTAATTTAAACAGCTCCACGCATATCCCAGAACTTTAGTTAGAAACAAAAGGATATTAATAATGTCTATTTCACAGTACAAATAATCCGAAATATCAATATAAAGGTTCAATTAAACAAATAAGGACTGCCTTTAGTAATAAGACCCCTCGTATAAATTAAACCTTTAGTAGGAACTCTGTAATTTTGTACAGCTCAGATTTCCTTAACAAGAATTACTTTAAGTGAAAGAATTACCATTAATAGGTAACTAGGCTATAAAAAGAGCAAATATTTTACGCCATTTTCCAATAAAAAATGCCGATTTTACACGATTTGAGCTTTTTTTTCATCACGAACTTCCATTACGATTCGAGAGCTTTCAAGTCTGTTTGAAAATCACTTGACAGATCACTCGAAACTGTCCATTAAGACAGTGATTATTTTTTCGGGTTTTTCATCAGAAATAATAAAACCCTTGTCGCGTTTTTACAAAAGGACAACCAGGAGAGCGGCTAAACGTCATCCATACCAGGTGGATTTACAATTTTCGCGAACCAAACGGTTTGGTTTAGGTCGTCTGTGGTCCAGTTTGGAGGTCGCGGGTTCGAGTCCGGCTACACTGGACGAGTACCAATGGGACTCTTTTTCAGAGCCTATGTACGCAACGCAACGCTCGTACGGTGAAGGACAACATCGGGATGAAACCCGCACCCCACAAGGTGTGTGAACCCTATAACGGCGATGGGCTCACCCCCTGTCACGTTGGGTTAAATACGCTTGATGAACCGTGGGCTTTAGCAAGTGCCTCTGCCTACCCCGCTTTGTGATTAAAGGCGTGAAGTGTATTCATTTTATTTTTTCCCATTCAGTACTGACGGGCCCGTTGGTGTAGTGGTCAGCAGTGGGCAGCCTCTTCTCCATAGGGCCGTGGGTTCGATTCCCACCGCTGACAGGTATTTAGGTAATGAGCTTTTAAGTACTTGTTGGATGTGTCTGGGTGTTTTATTTATATAAGTATGTATTTAAAAGAAAAAAGTATTTAATTAAATATATTTCGTTGTCTGATTTCCATAACACAAGTGCTTTAGCTACATAACATGGGATGAAGGCAAATAAAATGTGTGTGTTGTTGTAAAATATTTATTATTATTTATTATTCAGTACTGAACTGATCGTTCATAGAAACGACGAGCATATATATACTTTGGTAACGCAGTAATTTGTAAGCATAAAAATACATTATTCAAAGCACACACACAAGACAATGTAGACATCAAAACGCTCACTAAATATAAGTACGTGGGTACCTTTATTTATGTCTGTCTCATTAAAAACACGCCGCTTATCTTACAAACACACAACTTTTGTTTTAACTCGGAAAATGTACCAGCGTGATATCTCTGTTCTTAAGCCTTGGACTAACGTATGAGCCGTTGTCTTCAACAAATTATAAAATGTAAAAGGTCAAGTTTTATTGGTTGAGTTTCACGCATCTTCTACGGGAACGTCATATAACATACACACCCTTCAAGGAGAGATAAATTACGTCACATGTCAAAGTGTGGCACATTTTGACATTCGTGACATCGCTGACGCACTTTTTCTAACTTGGTAACTGGTTGCGATTCCATTAACACTTCATCATCATCATCATCATCAGTCCATACTTGTCCACTGCTGGACATAGGCCTCAACACTAACATAGGCATTAACACTTACCCCCTTACCAATAAACGCCTTTTTACTCACACAACGGTTATTACAGGTCTACTAGAACTGGTTATTCCGTATTTGACATACAACTGACAAGTTAAGTTGAGCTTTGTGTATCTTCGAAATAGCAATTCCGCCATTATTGGGAAGGCCCTTAGCCTCTAACATCTACACACATCAAAAGTGTCTAGGGATCAAGAACATTTTTAGCTCTAAAAAAATCTAATTTATTTAAATCAAATATAATCTTCTGGATTGGTCTCCTATCTAATTCCCCATGCCTGTATTAATGACTTATAACCACATTTTGAATAAATTTTGAATGAATTCAGTTTTTGTAAAATATATTGCTTGATTGCAATCTGCTAAAATGTACTTGATCTCTAGACACTTTTGATGTGTGTATATGTATTACACTACCACCTAACGTCGCTCAGTATGGCGTCATGGTCTAAAATTTTTTTAATAAAAAATAAAAACAATAAATAATACGGTAAATAAAGGATATATCATTGTTTGAAGTATATTTAACGCGATCCGATACCAAAATATATTACAAACCGAATTGTCATTAACTATAATAACAATAATAATCGTTTATTTGCAAATAATCAGTTACAAAGCATTTTGAGTACTTTAATCACAAATGAAATTAATCACAATGTAATTAAAAGTTATTTATAAAAACCAATTAAAAGTAACAACAGTTAAAACTTTGAAAGCTATTTTTATTGTAAAAGCTTCAGAATTTTACTGCGGTCCCACACTAGGCAATTAAGTTACAATGTTTTATTTCGATCGAGTCTACCTTACCCTTTGACGAAATTATAAATCTGAATAAAAAAAACTCTAAGAAAATAGTAACTATTAAATTGCAAATTAAGAAAAAAACCGCCCAAGTGCGAGTCGGACTCGCGCACCGAGGGTTCCGCCGTACAAACGTAGCGGTTTACAATTTATCATTTTCGCAATTTTTCCTTTATCTGTACTATATAACGTTGTTTCGTGCCGAATTTCAAGATTCTGAGTTCACGGGAAGTACCCTGTTTGATTCCCTAGCGTATGACGGAAATTCGTCTAAGGTGTCGGTATAAACTGCTTTATCTTTTGATCGCGTTAACTTAGAAGTTTGATATTTTCACAGCTTAAAGAAACAATAGACCTGAGTATTTAGTGTGAATTTCAGCTTCATACGTCTACGCGTTCTTGAGATAAAGGGTCTTGACACACAGACAGATAGACGGACAACAAAGTGATCCTACAAGGGTTCCGTTTTTTCCTTTTGAACGCACTGCAAGGCACTGGAACATATTTATAATAATATAAACACGACTTTTTATCACCACTTCAACTCCAGTCAACTACACAACAATATATAACAACTTCAACTCAGTTCAGATTGGGAGGTCCAAACGCCAATAAACGCCTCAGTTCATTACTAAAAGCTGGTAGGGCTACCTCGATCGTTAAGGTCCCTTTTTAGACCTCAAATTGTCAATGACCTCGTAATCCTTCTAAGTCTATTCACTAGATCACTAATCAGTACTTCGCTATACATGTAAGGGCTCTTAATTTGGAGAGGGAGTAAATGTTTCAAATTAATTTGAAGACACGTTTTCGGTTTACCTTACATGGTGCGAATGGACTCACTTCAAATATTCCTTTTAAGGTGGACAAAACATTTCGAGACATGAAGGATTAGATGGATAAATTCTAACTCCCTTACCAATAAACGCGTTGTCACTTATACAACGGTTATTACAGGTCTACTTGAACTGGTTATAACTCAATATTGTTCACCGGGTGTATAGGCGCGAAAATACCCAAAGACAAGCTCAAGCTTACCTTTGTTATTTTACTCGACGTTTCGACGCAGTTGCATGCGTCGTGCTCACGAGGGGTGAACAATATTGAGTTATAATGTCTGTGCGCGTTTTATTAAAAAAAAATGAACTGGTTATTCCGTATTTGACATACATACAACTGACAAGTTAAGTTGAGCTTTGTGTATCTTCGAAATAGCAATTCCGCCATTATTAGTAAGGTCCTGAATATATTGGCGATAGTTAGCCATTAGCTTATTTCCCGATACTCGCTTAGGCAGCGTTATCACTCAGAAGAAATCATACAATGCTATACAAATGCCCACGGTTCACAAAGAGTATTTAACCCAATGTGACAGGGGGTGAGCCCATCGCAGTTATAGGGTTCACACAGCTTGTGGTGTGCGGGTTTCATCACGATGTTGTCCTTCACCGTACAAGCGCTGCGTTGCATAGATAGGCTCTGAAAAAAGTCTTATTGGTACAGGTCCAGTAGCGGGGCTCTCGAAACACGACCTCCCGATTGCAAGTCAAGTATCCGACCAACTGGACCCCAGACGCCTACAACTATCGTTAGAAATACAACTCTTATTATTATCCTTACGTCCCAGACAGTACAGGATAAAGTAGGATGAAATTGAAATAAAAAAATAACGAAAAGGTATTCGTCCAACACAGGTTGAGCAAGCAATTACAATACTTAGGTAGGTAAGACGTTGGATAACACAGTAAATGTCTTAAGCCAACAAAAATAAAAAGACACAATAGGACCTGAGGTAGGTGAAGTAAACACAAAAATAAATAAGTAAAAAAAAACATACGAAAAGCGTCCGTAGTCCAGTTGGTCCGATACTTGTCTTGTAACCGGGAGGTCGCGTAAATGGGACTCTTTTTCAGAGCCTATGTACGCAACGCAACACTCGTACGGTGAAGGACAACATTGAGATGAAACCGCATACCACAAGGTGTGTGAAATCTATAACGGCTATCTAATCTAATTCATACAAACTACATTAGCTACGAGCTTAGACGCTACGATTATTCGTAGTTGCTACGATTATCTCGTAGTCAACTACGCAGATGCTACGACTGAAAGTTCCACGGTTTGATTTCTACACCGAGGCCTGTACCAATAGAAATCAGAACTCTCTAAGCTTGGTATAGCATATGTAACTGTCTATTATTATTATTACAAAAAAAAATACGTAATCGTTTTATATCGATGGACTCACTCCCTGACAAGTCGATTTAATACGCGCGCATGAACCGTGGGTATTTGCTTCAGTAAGTGCCCCTGCCTACCCAGATTTGGGATCAAAAGACTGATATGGGGTAATACAGGCGATTTGAGGACCTCCTCCTTTTTTGTAGTCAGTTAAGAACGCCGTGCGTCATCAGAGCCCATGAAACGACTCGACTGCAAAAAACAGCCTTACACCCTTAAGTAGAGAATTACACGGAAAGTTTTTCCATATAAACACCTACTTAAAAATGTAGCATTCATACTTATTTGCTCTGCCTGCAACAAAAATGAAACTGCAAAGCATAAACATTATTCTTTGTACCCACACAAATACCTCATTTCACCACATACCCCACGCACACATACACATCCTAATGACAGAGAATGGGGGCATATTTCGTTATATTAACAGTAACATTGAAACATGGACTATCCTGTAAAAGCAGGGTCACATAAACCCAGCTCAAGATATTTTTGTTCAACTAGTGGAGCTTGTAAAAGAAAAATGGTCTTTACAACTTGGAAGTGGAAAGTAAATACGGCTCATTTTAGGTTGGCTCCTTTTATAAGTAAAATTTAGGTAGTGTGTTCTATTCATATGTAACATTTCTTTGTAAGGTAAACGCAGCTGCAGATGTAGGCTGCTACATGATAAAAGCTTTTTGTAGCTATGTAAATAAAAAATAAACACAAAATTTTTAAATGAGCTTTAATTTTCAATAGGTAAATCCAACTGGTATGGATGACGTTTAGGCGCCGTTCTCCTGGTTACTAAAGAATACAAAAATATTTTCAGCGTAACAGCAATCAATAACAAGATACCTTCAGCTTCCTTCCACAAGTATATCAACATCTGGGATATTCCCACCCACTTTCCCACCACTGTGATTCCTGTTAGAGCCAGGATCTACAGCGGCATCCAGAACTGACAAGAGCTCAATCAATGATCCCGGGGGGCCTAGCCTTCTGTCTTGGATCCCACATAGTTATTAAACTAAAGACGGTATAGAAATATGAAGAAAAAATATATATATGCGCTGTAAAAAAGTATATCAACATGTTAACTACCACGCCAGAGATTCCGTTTCAAAAAAATGCTTTACTTACATCAGAAACGTATTTCTTTTCAAGTGAAATATACCTTTCCCACCGCACTTCGCACAAGAGTTCACTCGCCAAGAATCTTCTTGCATTCAACGGGACGGTCGTTACGTGAAAAAGATAATGAGACCCCTCAACTCCTGCAATATCCTGGTCAAGTGTTACACGCGATTCTCGACCTTAATCCCTGCACGTTAGAGAGTATACCGACGCAAGTGCTTTAAAGAAGACAGTCTCTAAGATTGAAGAGTATACTGCTTTTAGTGTCCTTTTTACGTTGGATCTGTGGCATTTGAACTTTGCGGAGAAAGTTTTTTTTATCACCGGGTTTTCTATTACTATAAAACTGTTAAACCCAGCGAAGACAGTGTTTCTTTTTTCTGAATAGTAGGTACGTTTATTGAAAAAACCAGACAATGTTTGTGCCAACTGGCTCCTAACTAGACAATCGTATAGTGCTTTACCCTACGTCCTCAGTGAACAAATTGATACGATGCGGTCCGATACGATGTCCGCACGAACGCACGCTGTCAATTTCAAATCTTCGTAATCAATACAAGTGTACTACGTCTTTCCGACTGACATTCGTACGAGTAGTTGCGTTGCGGAAATGTCAATTCGGCTTGCGATTTTCGGACGGATTTCGTACGAACAATTTCAATTTCGTTTTTTATTTTATTTAGAATATAATCAAATACGCTTGGTGAACCGTGGGTACTTGCTTTAGCAAGTGCCTCTGCCTACCCCTCTTCGGGATT
>SJJU01023248.1:0-11511 GCA_012932125.1 Conopomorpha cramerella | reverse complement strand
AAAGTTTTAGAACCATAACTATAAAATTTACGTGTTTCTCATATTAACTTCTATCCCCCTTTAAGGTAAGGGGGTAAACCCTTAGAGGATGAATTTTGAAAAAAAAACGTAAACATCATAAAAAGTACCCCTGTGTTAAATTTCACGGTTTGGTCTGGGCGTTGAGAGGTGATATTTATCTTTATGTTAAACTCAAAGTCCTGATTTCCTCAAAAATTTCGAATCCGTTCAATACTTTTCGCATGGAAAAATTCTACATTAAAATTTATATTATTATACTAGCTGCCCGGCAAACGTATTTATGCCAATATACCTAGTGCTATAGCCTAGTGGACGCCCTGCGATTTCATTCGCGTAGTATAGTAGTACCTGCATTCCAAATTTCAAGCGTCTAACTTGAGCGTCTAATTTTTCATACAAAAGTATTTTCCCGTTCATTTCCGTTCCCGTGGGAATTTATGAAATTCCTTTCTTAGTGCACCCCTACGGTACCTAAGCCATGTGCGTTGATATGTCAGTCAGTCATTTAGTCAGCTTTTCCTTTTAAAATAAAATAAATAAATACACTTCACGCCTTTAATCCCAAAGAGGGGTAGGCAGAGGCACTTGCTAAAGCAAGTACCCACGGTTCACCTTTTCCTTTTATATATTTAGATTAACAACGTTTATTTTCTATTATACGTGTAAACCTTATTCAATAATCACTTTATCTATTAAAGGAAACCGTATCAAAATCCGTTGCGTAGTTTTAATGATCTTAGTATACATAAAGACAGACAGCGGGAGGCGAATTTGTTTTATACTATGTATTGAAGTTACGATAACGTTACCATTGGAATAGCAGACTTGGTCGTATCAACTTTATTAAGTACAGTTTATTGAGACTTAGAATATAACTGGGTATCTAGAGTAAGCCTTAATTATTGCTTGAGAAACGCGGGAATAAAAGTACACTTGAGAGCAAAGTTACGGATTCATATAATACTTTGTATACACATGACATAGCGGAATCGAAGAGAACAAGTTGTTTTGTTTTTGTGGCACTGTAATAATTTATATAAATAATTTAAACCGGGAATTACGGCGCGAAATTAACCAAAGATAAGCATTAAGATTACCTTTGTTATTTGGCGTAATAACTAGTTTAAACTATTAATATCATGTGAGTGCGCGTTTCTTTAAAAAAACAACATTAATTTTTAAAAAAAGCCTGCAGTGATACTTGTCGACAGTTGTATTAAATATTAATTTCCAAATATAAATGACCCGGAATAATTGCCCTGGAAGTATACGAATATAGTATAGGTATAGTATAGGTGATACTAGTGTATATATATATACACTCGTATCACTGTCCTACATATTTCATCAGTTTAAATGATTCTGATTTCAATATTTACCGTAGTCTTTGGTTGCTATAATTGTACACGATTGGATACGACTGTGGTGACAGGTAATTTAAGTCTATCTTCTTGTCCCACTGCTGGGCAAAGGCATCCCTCTATTCTCTCCAGTCCTGATTTTAACCCCTCCTTTGCGTTTGAAAACAAAAAAATAGAAGAAGAAAAGATAATTATATATTCAGACCTTTTAATCCCGAAACGGGATAGACATACTTCCAAAATAAAATACCAACAGTTTAAGTATTTATTTTACATAACCTATCCCCCTGCATCGGTGAAATACGCTTGGTGAACCGTGGGCTTTTGCTTAGCATATTATTATACCTCTGCTCTACCCCGTTTTGGGATTAATAGGCTTGAAGTGTATTTTGCTTTAAGTGCTTTAATCCTAATGTTCGTTAGCCATTCACCGTTAATGGTTCTACAATCCTGATAGGTATGCGGATTTCATCATGATGTTGTCCTAAACGTTGCATAGAGTATATAGCTTCTGAAAAAGATACCCTTTGTTACACGTCTGATTTGAACGAACAACCTCCCAATTTCAAGCCAAAGAACACGGATCAATCAGGATTTTTTGATAATAAATTATTGCACTCAATCATAACAAGATAAAAATACTTTAATTAGCACGGCGTTGAAATTGGCCAAATTTTATGATGTATTAAATATAGAAAATTATTTGAATGCTGTTAGACAAGAAGGTTAATTATTCCCTGTAACCTTATAAAATCTCTAACTTATTGATATTTCAGCTACACAGGAAGTGCATTACAAAGTGGTAGTTCTTTTTGTCTGCACATAATAGTGTTCAGCAGTGGACAAGTATGGGCTGATGATGATGATGATGAATAGTGTTCATACACCTGGTGTGTTAACAGTTGAATTTATTTTTAACCAAAACAGACATTAAAAAATTACCTTACTCGATGTCGCCTCACTAATTAAGAATCCGTGTCACAAAATACCTTAAAAAAATTTTAAGGCAAAACACAACGGTAAAGTTTCAGTACCACAGTACTAGGACGACATAAACTTAACAAGTTCACACACATACGCACACACGCTCAAACACCGGCTGTAAGTAAACAACAGAAAGTCACGAGGCGTCAATTACACGAAAACACACATTCCCAACAAACACGTATGTCACTGGCGCGTCACAATAATGCCGACAGATGGCGCTAAGAATCCGGCGGCGGCGATCGATTACCGAAATCCAAAATGGCGCGTTTGTCAAAATATGGTGCGCGCGGGAAATCTAACGGGACGAATGCGCCCGTTGGCCACGCCGCTTGATCAGTATTTGAAACACCGACATGCGTGAACGCAGACACTGTAAACTCTGTTAATTTTGTAAGCACCGATCTTAGTTTTCACTGATTGGTAATTGAAGACAGCTGGTTGCAGACAAATGTAAAATTAGAATTGGACTCTGGTTTTAACGCCGCGCATAGTTGCTCCGGAGATAAATAATGCCTAATTCGACTGTCATTCTAGTACTTGCTTCATTTGTTAACGACTCAATGATATGCTGAATAGATGAGGCATTATTTTATTAAAAGATCATTGCAATTTTGTATTCGAAATGTATTTATAAACATAAACATGTGCAAATAATATCGAACAGCCCAGAAATGTGTCATATTTACCTGAAACGCTCGCCGAGTTTGAATTATTATTTGGATTCGCCAAATGTTTTGGCGACACCTCATTATCGTAGCCGCAGTCATCGCCTCGCTCATTAAAAATAAAATACCTAGAAGCAACGCAGCAAACAGCAAATCCTAAATTACAGTGAAAGTCAACGAATACACAAAACAGATGACTCCAATCTAATTTTTTCGGGAACGCGAGAAATTTACAATGAGATTCTATTTTGGGTGCGCTTGCGTTTAAAATCTAAATACTTTTTGTTGTAAAGTACTGATACAACCAACCTTGGGGATTTAATCGAAGGCGTTGAGTGGCTGACACCGAGTGATTTATGTTTTACATAAAATTTGAGTCATGTTCGTAAAATTAAATATTGTTGTCGTAAAATTCGCCGATGATTTTGTTCAGTTTTACTGCTCCGAGAGTGGAGACGTTGAAATCAAATTTTATTTTAGGGCCTTTTATTGCGCCAATCTTTGGGTATACTTGGCCCTGGTAAAACGTTCAATTAAACTCAACGTGAATCCTTTAGCCTTTGGCGTTTATTTGACACCAGAGTTTTCTATAGGCTGGTGCTGTTTTAAAAAATGAAACAGTGTAATGTTGAAGACGAGCTTTGTACTAAAAGCTTTCGATTTTAAGAGGGAAAAGTCCACTTTGGCACGATTACTATTCACTGGGTCATCGGTGTATTATCGAACGGAATAATGCATAGACTGAGATACTTGATACTTCAGGATGGAATTTACGTACAAAAACTCTTAGTTCTTAGAATTTTTAAATGGCGATATTTTGATTAGTTTATAGTACTTTAGGGAAATAAAAGAAACAACTACGACTATCGTTTAAGCAATGATGTAAACACAGATTTAAAAACACCTAGAATCTTGCATAGAATTAGTTTTGGTAGCAAAAAACATGTGAGACATATCATTATTATGACAATCATCATCATCATCATCATCAGCCCATACTTGTCCACTGCTGGACATAGGCCTCTCCAATTGCACGCCACTGTGATCTGTTTTCGGCTTCTCGCTTTGCTTTGTTATTTTACTCGACGTTTCGACGCAGTTGCATGCCCATACCCGGTGTCATGCCAAGCCATGTCTGTGCGCATTTCATTAAAAAATAATCTGCTATGTACTAGGTCATAAAGTACTTGATGGATTTTAAACCACTTTCCTTGAGGACAACAAAAAAGCAAACAATACCACGTATGTATACCTATGTATGTATATTAACGCACGACACATCTCGAACGAGAACGATTGCAACGGCCTCTATAAGTTGACACCATTGGCTATTAAGACTTGCTCATGTCGGCAAATCATATTGTGAAAATCGTAAAGCACAACATGTCCACTCAGCTGCGGTACAGAAATATTTAATTGTGATTTACGTCGGGTCAATTAGAGTTTTAATCACGACAATGGTGTCTGACATGGCGCGCTGGTTCGTGATCGTTATTCGGCGATCGGTTGTAGACTTCGAAATGTTTAGATTCGACCTGAAAATTGAGGTGACAGGAAATAAACTACTGAACCAGTTGGGCAGGTTGGTCGCGGTTCTTTTTTTTCGCGCATTTCGGTTTTAGCGGATCGAAGGATGTTTATTTACAAGGTAGGAGGTTTTCTGACAGGAGACTTAATTCAGTTCTAAGATATGACAATAGAATCACTACTTAAACAGTTTTTTTGTGTAGAAAATCCAAAAATTAGTTTATCTTTGGGATGATGTCTGATTAGTGTCAGCCATCAGACGTTTTGGAACTACTTTTGACATATTTGAAGCTGCCGGAAAACCTTTCACTGAATGATGACAAAACAGCACAGAACCATTTTTACGTTCAAACTTCTCTTATATTTTCTATCTGTAGTAAAAAAAAGTCACTAGGTACATGCAAATATGGTGGCCTAACGCTTGTTCATTGTGTTTAAAAAAAAGAAAAAGCTGCCAAGTTTTTAGTCAAAATTCCCATAGACATACCATATCATATCTAAACATTCTGAACACTATAATTCGCGCCGAAATGCGGGCCACCTAATTGTGGTGAATTAATTGTTACATCCATTGAAAAGCCACACAATCGTACTCCATTGTGGGCCCGGCTTTAATTCGACAATGCACAAGGATTCAGTGCGCGATTCCTCCACCGACAAATCTAAGTGGGAGACTAATTGAAAACAATTGACAGTGCTACAAAACATGCGCGTGCGTCGACGACTATGGTGGCGCAAGAGATTTATAGATCGCCTGTGACGATCTCTATATTTGGTTCCAGGATTTCAATCTTCATAAATATAAAATAAGATGATCAAGGAGACTTGGATTACAAATTATTAGTCCTAATTGTAAGAATGTTTCATTACATATCACGATGGTCGTCATGTCAGCATATTTATGCTACTGGACACAGACCACAAAAGCCGCACTACGACGATCTAACTATATCTCTAAATTGTCAAGACTGTGACATTTGCGAATAATCAAGTAGGTACTCTGAAACAGCGTCTCTGTGATAATAAAAGGGACACAACCTGACTAACTCTGTTTTAATACTGTTTCATCATCAGCCTATATTCGTCCACAGCTGGGCACAGGCCTTTGCAATAGCATGAAACTGTGATATGTTTCCTGCGCGGTACAGTCTGAAGGTCTTCAAGTCGCGGGTGAATAGGTAGGTACCTAATGAACAAGTGTGCTCCATCGTAGACCACATCGCTGTTTAACATCAGACAGGATGTTGGTCAAACGCTTGTTCATAATGATAAAAAAAAATGTTTTCGGCTTTTCGCATCCACCTTTAGCCAACCAGGCAAGGTGGACTGATAATAAGCAGATAATACTGTTTAGAAGCAGTAAACACACCTATTACACGGATGGCATTAAAAACATGTTACGATTCGTAAATCACCGTTTGTAATCAGTTACCATTGATTGCCTCTTCAAATATATCTCAAAGAAATGTTCCTAATCAAGATCAAAGGAGATAATTTCTCACTTGTGCTATTATCAAGATTTTTAGTGGACAAACTCATAAATAAGAGAACAGAGCATCCCGCACCGTTCCCAATTTGTGTCAGAGTCACCAATCGTTATATTTTCCTGTGGCGCATTTATCATCCGGAGTTTGGTGTGACCTCACTTTTGTTATTTCATTATGTAAAATGAAATCGTGAAAATCTTCGTTAGAAAGAATCGGGTTCTCGAATAAGATTATTTTACTTTTGATATCATTTCCGATTGCCCCTCATTAAGATTGGTTTTATTCAATATTCACATCGTGTTAAGAAGAAACTACAGAATCCCATAATTTTAAAAGCTAAAATTTTAAAGAACTTTTTTTCCTAATCGGCTTCATCCAATACTAGTCCTATAAGATTTTTAAAGTTCTCCTCGATTTATTGGGTTTGCCATCAAACCCTGATATCCTTATCATGGGAAACCCCACCAAACCTTGGAAATATCTTCTTGAAAACAAAAAAAAATATAATCGGCTCATAAACGACTTAGCGAACAAACATTAAAAAGCATACGGTCGATTTAAGAAAAAATCTTTTTTTGAAGGGTTTTCATTATTAAAAAAGGGGGGCGGGGGGGACCCCCACGAAATCACATATCTCGCCAGTCTGTCCAATCAACTTTATATGTATATATACGATATTGATATAATTACAGCAACACACACATTGCCTTCATCCCATGTTAAGTAGCTAAAGCACTTGTGTTATGGAAATCAGACAACGAGATATATTTACTTAAATACTTTCTTTTTTCTTTTAAATACATACTTATATAAATAAAACACCCAGACACATCCAACAAGTACTTAAAAGCTCATCACCTAAATACCTGTCAGCGGTGGGAATCGAACCCACGGCCCTATGGAGCAGATGCAGACATGCTGACTACTACACCAACGGGCCGGTAGTAGTAGGTAGTTCTTCTTAGATTTTTTTCCCATTGTCAAAACTGCTTACGCTGAAGGTTTCAGCCTTCGCATTTAATAAGAAATTTGATTAAACGAGTGTCTATATGGGAATCGGCGTCATCCGAACGCGGAAACTATACAGTTCACCGAAGCCAGTGTCAAGCAAGTGGTCATTTCTACTGTTAGGATGGTGGTCAAACGCTTGTAATAAAAATAAAAAAAGCATGTTTCTCAATCGCCAGAAAGTCCCTTAACATGCCACATCGACTAGAATCAAGACTATAAGTCAAAGTCAAAATGTCTTTATTTCATCGTTATATGTGCTATAACATACAGATATACAGTAGCATAACACAAAGCTTGATGAACGTCATTCATGACTTTAAAAACAAAAGTAATCGTCCCCAGTTATAGTAACTAGTACATGATTTATGTAGCGATATATGGTTTTTTTCCAGCAGTGGACAGGTATGAGCTGATGATGATGATATGGTTTTTGCGGAACTTTGCGAGTCTTATGAGTGTAATAGTCAGCTGCCTAAAAAAGGAGATTCTTAAAGAAAACTCTAGATTACATTTTCAGCTAGCTGATAATAATATTTACGGAACTCTAAAAACAATATTTTCTAATGAACGCAATACGAGGAATGTGTGCTTTTAATTAAAAACAGCAAAGCGACGGACATAAATAAATCACAGTATAATCATTCACGCACGAAATTTCTAACAAGAGGAGAATCAATGCCAGCTGTGGTTAAATAACTATTCTTAAATACATACAGAAATGTTAAATCCTTCCTACTTATATTATATACGTAAAAGCTTGGAAATGTGTATGTTTAGATGATATTTTTCTTTCACGCAAGTACCACTGATCGAATTTCAATGAAACTTTATAATAACACAACTTATACATTGAAATGACATAAAGGCTGTATTTTATCCCGAATTTCGCTGAGGATATTTGAAGGTCAAGGGATCATCAGAGCACGGTCAACCAAGAAATTCGTTTATCAATTTTGATGCCACTGTTATATTGTGGCAAGTGAACAATTGTCTAATGATATTCACATATACTTTAGAGTGGTAGATTCTTTAAGAAGGAAAGATTCTTCTTAAAGAAGGAAATGACATAAGCTGGTTGTAAATAAAGTCAACAGCTACCAGCTCTTCAAAATGGTCTCTCTCACTCCCAATGTTATCGAATTCGAAATCGTAACTTTAAGAATCATCGTCAGAAAATATTATATCTAAAATATTATTATGTGCGTCATTCCTTTCAAAGCGTTGCTCTGCAAAATAAGAGCAATTCTTTCTAATTACCTAATGAGATCTGTTAGGCACGACCACTATATTCCTTGAGCTCAGATTTCATAGTATTTTTAGCAGCAAAAAGCTCAGTTAACGTAATTTCTCGTAGATTGTATAGTCCACAAACTCCAGAACACTTCGAACGAAAATAGAAACACCACTAATAAAGTTGCCCTGATTTATATCTGAGGCCTGGTTCGAAGGAAAATAACTAATTAACGACTTACGGTTTGAACTTTTTAATTGCGGTTATTTCGTGTTTTATGGCAACACTTTTGTGACCGATCTTTTTTTCGGGTCTATTTTTAGACTTCATCCTTCGACTTCTCCGATACCGTTGATAGACATGTGAACAGTTAAGACGTTATATTATGAATTAACACTTGGGGACACTTACCTCAAGACAGTAAACGTTTTTTTTTGGGATTTCCTCGCGAAATATTCAAACTTTTCACCCCGTCAGGCATCCATTTGACAGTGAAACTCAGTTGATACGAGCAATGATTGCAATGTTGTTAAAAATGATACCTAATGTTATCATAGCCAGATCAACTAATTCGGATCAGTTGTCAATCGCTTGGCGATCGCAGTGGTGTTGTGGTTTAAATCACACAAAGCGTTGCTGCCCGTTCGTTGGAAAGTTCCGGACGGGAAAAGCTAGTATGTCAATGAGTATTTGTTAATTTTGCTTATCTTAGTCCCAATCTTTAGGAACCAAGGGACAAAAGGTTCTTTCTACCCTTCTGTTTAAAGACAAATTGTGTTAATGAGTGAACTATAAATACCAGTGGCGTGCACTGGCTTTTACGACATGGTAGGCAGTAATCCCCAAAGATTGACACCTATGTATAGTTAACTTGTCTTTACGAAACATAGGTACCTACCTATCTACTCAACCACAAAACACAGGACCTTCGTTAGCCTCTGTCGTGATTACAACTAAAAAAGATCTAGCAATAACTGTATTAATAGGTCGGGTAACCAAGATACTAAGGTAGGCAGTGTCTTTTTGCCTATATGAGTGCACGCCACTGATAAATACCACACAAATAAGGTAATGTCTAGGAAGTTTTTACATAAAATGGACCCAAAGAAATGGTTGTCCAATGCAGGATACGATGTCACCACTAGTTTTTTTTTTCACACTTTAACTATATTATCTTGTTCATTCAAAAATGTAAATGGCACCAAATAATATCATGTTTCGTTTGAAATATTTTTTCTCGTGTGTGTGGCGCTCATAAAAAAGGCATTTTGCATACAATTAACATAAAATTTGGGATCATAAGTAACATATTAATTAGACAACTATATTTAAACCGCAGTGTTATGTATCGTTGGAATATATGGGAATGGACGTGGCATTTACATTAAAATATAATTAAAAATATTGGCCGTTTGAATTTTATCCAACGATGTTTTCGTGTTTGAGTGTGTATCAATAACAATAAATTGTTTTATTATCAGCTTAAGAACACACATTAACATTAGTGAAATTATTTATAGGTACAATTACAGAAATAGGTTTTTAAGGAAGATTACAGAAATAGGTTTCTGAGGTTCGTGTAATCCAGGTTGGGTTTTCGTCATTTTGTAGCATACACTGGTGGACAAAAATTTTGGGTCATAAATGCATCATCAAAATTAAATACGTTGGCGAAAGTCATTCAGACCTTTACACCAAACAAGCAACCCTATGTCCAAAACAAAAGAAAAAACTTTTCATTCAAACTTACCCATCAGCTGATTACAACTTTGTATGAAGTGGTAACACAGCGTCTGTGGTCCAGTGGGACGGATACTTGTAAACGGGAGGTCGCGGGTTCGTGTTCGGCTAGTGGACGTGTACCAAAGGGCCTCGTTTTCAGAGCCTATGTACGCAACGCAACGCTCGTACGGTGAAGGACAACATCATGATGAAACCCGCACACCACAAGGTGTGTGAACCCTATAACGGCGATGGCTCACCCCTGTCACGTTGGGTTAAATACGCGACAATATATGGTGACAATAATAACTTGTGCTTAGTAAAGCAAGTACTTTACTATAATTATTTATTTCAATATAGCACTTTCCTTTACACATTGTCTTAATTTACATTAACGACATATTTCAAAGTTTTTATCCTAAAATGTGCAATAACGTAGCCTCTTAGCCAAGTACAAAAATTATTCGTGATATTAAAAAGTTATCTCGCGTGTTCCATATCCACTCGAATACTTACAGAAAATGTTAACGGCCGATTTAAAAGTCCAATAACAATAATTTAAAACATTTTGTGAAGGCATTCAAGTTCATTCATACAACACACTCAATACGGCTGTTGATAATGTACGTTACTAATATTATAAGTAAATACGAAAGTTTTAAATGAGTTTGTTGGTATTTTGTTCTTTTTTTTTTTCACTAAAAAGTACTTAAAAAGGATTTTGACGAAACTTTGCTGTATTGCCGGCAGTGGCTGGATGGAAGAGCCAAGAATAGATTATTTTGTAACAATGTTAAGGATGCTTCCGTCCAGAAGTGAACAAAGCAGGCTGATGAAAAACATACATCATTATCATCAGCCCATTATCGTCCACTGCTGGACATACATGACCTTAAATCCCGAATATGCAGTTGAGCCCGCAACACGGGCCATTACACACTTAAGCTTTTAAGATGGTCAGTAATCACGTAGTAGTAATCAAGATGATTCCTTAAAAAAGCTAAATTAATCCTACCAGCTATCTGCACACTTCACTGACAGTTACTATCAAAAAACTTTTCTGACAGCCAACATGGCGGTTCCCCCCTACCACGACACATAACGATTCCTAAGCGATAACTTACGATGATAGAATATTAAGATTAGTTCGTTGATTATAGTTACTATCATGTAATCCAGTTTATTTCAGAACCACAAAGTTTGGACTATTAGGGCCACTTTAGAATGATGTTAAATAACCATAAGTGTCTTGGTTTAAATTCTCGGCCTGTGGTGTTCCTCCACCCTGTATAGTAACACAAATTAATTACACAAAGATAAAATGTAGACTAATTAATTGGTGCATATCAACTAACGTCGTGTGTGTAAGGGTGTCAATGATAGGTGGACAGCCAACTAATAACCCCTTTTGTACCCCAGCTATTCACTAGAACGCATTTTACACCGTGTATTGGATGAAATACAATCAGTTATAAAATGGTTGTTTATAATTCGCAATA
>SJJU01023241.1:0-12949 GCA_012932125.1 Conopomorpha cramerella | reverse complement strand
ATGTTGTCCTTCACCGTACAAGCGTTGCGTTGCGTACATAGGCTCTGAACAAGTGTCCCATCGGTACACGCCCAGTAGCCGGACTTAAACCCGCGACCTCCCGGTTACAAGTCAAGTATCCGACCAACTGAACCACATTCGCTCGTTTGTTACTAATAATATAATAATAAGTATTACTTATAACTTTCTTGAAACGCCGTATACCTCGACATGTGATGCGAGTCGGGCGGGCGGGTAGTGTCTGTACCTGAGCATAGTCGGTGACGTAGAGTCCGACGTTCTCGCAGTCGCTGATGTCGCAGTGCTTGATGACGGGGTTGGCGCCGGCGCCGGCCACGCAGACGGCGGCGCCCACGACGCTGGCGCTGCGGATGACGCAGTGGTCGACGGTGGGCGAGCAGTTGTCCGACACCTCGAGGCAGTAGTGCTTGTGGTGCTGCATGGTGGAGGTGGCGTCGGGGCTGAACTTGAGCGTGAGGTGTCCCGCGTACGCGCGCGCCGCGCCCTCCGCGAACGTCAGCGTCGACTCCGCCTCGCGCTCCAGCACCACCGCCTCGGCCACGTTGCCCGCCGCGCACCCTGTACCGTCACACCACATCACACACACGTCACACACCAGCGTTCAACGTTCTATTCCTTCTTTTTCAACAATTAATAGATAGATAGATGACTTTTTTGTTCATGGATAGAAGATAAAATTGTTTCGATTCGCATTCTGTACAAATTGAAAGATGAATAATTGGAAACGAATATCACTTGTTCTGTTTACTTGTTACGGTCAATCCGTTTGTTATTTCTTGGTTACATGTATAATCGATTCTAAAATAAATCGAATTTTGCTAGAAGTAAACAACATTCATAACACATTATTGACTTGCTTTGTCTAGACTGATAGTCAATAATGGACTTCTGAATTTGCTTCTTACATGACGCCGAATATAATTAATCTACATTTAGGTTATCACTTCAATACCATCGTAGCTACCAGAAATTATGAATATTTTGAAACGACTTTTTACTTATGCAACAGACAAATTTTCGACATTTTCTTAATAGCGGACATGAGGAAATAATCAGAGCGAAGGTGCGTACCGATGAGTTGCACATCAGCGTCGATGGCGAGGCACTCCTCCTGGTAGAGTCCGGCGTGCAGGAAGATGAGCGCGGGCGCGGAGGCGCGCCGGCACGCGCACACCGCCCCGCACGCGCACGCCGCGCCGCCCGCCCCCGCGCCGCCCCCCGCGCCCGCCCCCGCGCCCGCGCCGCCCGCCCCCGCCCCAGCCCCCGCCCCCGCCGCCGCCGCCGCCGCGCTCGGCGCCGTCACCGCCGCGCTCGGGCTGGCGCCGGGGCTGGCGGCCGCCGAGCGCTCCTCCACATATTCCAGCGCCGCCTGACAACCACAACAACACGTTACAGTTACTCCACAAG
This sequence comes from Conopomorpha cramerella, assembly GCA_012932125.1. Classification (NCBI taxonomy): domain Eukaryota; kingdom Metazoa; phylum Arthropoda; class Insecta; order Lepidoptera; family Gracillariidae; genus Conopomorpha; species Conopomorpha cramerella. The sequence goes on along the minus strand of SJJU01023241.1, from coordinate 11,521 downwards.
TAAATTCTTAAATCAGAATTCAGAATATGAAAATACATTGCTATAAAAAGCCATTGCAATAGTTCTCAACGGTTCTAAGTCGACTCTGAATGATGTGTATTTTACTCTTACTCAGTTAATTATAACTAAATTACAGAAAAAGATAAATTCTTCGGGAGACCACATCATTGCAATTCAAACATCCAAAATTGATGATAACGGACTAAAAATATTTTTTTATAAACATAAACATTTTATTGTAAAGAAATTCCCGACCGAAATCATTATAGACGCTTTCACTTTGGTCAAAAATTATAATAAACAAAAATGCACTTCACAGTTTCACGCAAATTCCAGCGATTTACCGCTGTCGTTAATATTTAGAAAAAAAACCTTCTAACAGTCACACACGCATCTCAAAAATAACTTCTACAAACTAATAAACGTTCCCTTCTCATCCAAACTCACCCGTATAGTGTTAAAGTGTTTGATCCTAGAGTCCTTCTTGGGCCTGTAGTTGGGCCGCACGTGTATGCCGTAGTAGAGCTGACGGAAGCTCTCCTTCCAGGGGTTGTCGGCCTCGCACTCGTCGGCCGCCACGAACTCGAACTGGCACGGCGCCGGGTGCATCAGCGGCGTGTCGTACTCAAACACTGACTGGTATAGGCTTTTCCTGTGGACATCATTTTGTAATACGTTAAAACACACACATTACGAATCTTGGCAACTTTTAGTATTAAACAGTAAAGTTATAACTACAGGGCATGCTTCGGTGGTTTGGGCATATAGAGAGAATGGATGAAAGGCGATTGACGAAAGAGATTTATATGGGTGATGTAATGGGCCGAGTGAGTAGAGGTCGCCCAAGAAGGACATATACAGACCAGATTGGTGATGTCCTGGCCGAAGGTGGCGTGAAAAGTACTCGAAACCGAAGGTCATGTATGAAACGATGTATGAATGTAGATGAAGCGAAAGGGGTATGTCAAGACCGTGACAAATGGAGATCTGTAGTCTCTGCCTACCCCTCTGGGAGACAGGCGTGAAGTGGATGTATGTTATAACTACAACTAGGGTCGTTTCGTTCTTTCGGGATTTGAGTGACAAAATACTTTTTTTATGAATCTTGACCATATTTTTTTAAGTCGTCATTTTATTAATCTATACCACCACTACTATTCCTTTTCTCCGCTCTTCGCAATTCTGTACTGACCCCACTTAGAAATACTTAAATATGATTATCTAATATATAAAATTCTCGTGTCACAGTTTTCGTTGCCATACTCCTCCGAAACGGCTTTACCGATTTTCACCAAATTTTATATGCGTATTCAGTAGGTCGGAGAATCGGCTACTATCTATTTTTTATCCACCTGCCAGTTGTATTTCTCCCAATACACAGGGTACAAAGGCGACTTATTATGGCAAAACGAATGTTTGCCGGGACAGCTAGTTTCTTTATAAACTAGTTGCAGACTGTATAGGCAACTGGACGTGGATTTCACCAAACACGTCGCTAACTGAGTTTAATAAATCTTAGGTTAAAGTAACTGAAGATTATATGTCGTCCTAAACTCCAGTCAACAGCAATCGGATTTCACCATGCAAAAACTAACTACGTTTAGGTAAACGGAGATTAGCCACAGATAACTTGATTATTCGGCAAACTGTCTTCAATAATTATTTTTTTTAATGGCTATCTGTTAGAAGTTCAGCAATTTATGGCCAAATACACGTTTAGGCACATGAGTGTCTTGATTCATCTATGCGTCAATATTGTCAGTATTTTTTCATTTACTGACAAGTTGTTCGCAAGTTTGAATAACGCGCGGAGCGGATTCATTTACATAATATGTCGAAAAGAAAGCGCGATCCAACTTTTGTAAACAGTGAATAAACTAGATCTAGTGTAGCGTTACTTTGATGTGTGGAGAACAAAATCCGTACCGTCAGGGGTAGACCGGATTAATTGCGAGCAATCAAGTCGAAACAATAATAAACACAAACGTGAGCTTGATAGTTTACGTTCACATGACAGTTCTTTAATCTCCAGTTAGAGAGGTTAACTAGAGAAAATTGGTCAGTTAGTTTGTAATCTCCAGTAAGTTTAACCTGAGATTAGTTTGTGTTGGTGAAATCCATTTCAAGGCGTTAATCTAAGATTAGAGGCTTTAACTGGCGTACGTCGCCGTGATCTCCAGTTAGATTTTTTAGTGAAATCGGCCCTTAGACAAGTAACAAGAGTGTGTTTGCTACACGAAAAAGGGATAAGAATACCCATATAATGTAGGTATTTAATGTAATAAGTACCATTATAAATAATAATAATAATAATAAATATTTTACAACAACACACACATTGCCTTCATCCCATGTTAAGTAACTAAAGCACTTGTGTTATGGAAATCAGACAACGAGATATATTTACTTAAATACTTTTTTTTTCTTTTAAATACATACTTTTATAAATAAAACACCCAGACACATCCAACAAGTACTTAAAAGCTCATCACCTAAATACCTGTCAGCGGTGGGAATCGAACCCACGACCCTACGGAGCAAAGGCAGACATGCTGACCACTACACCAACGGGCCCGTATTGTACTTAATACATTGGATACGTTATCCAACGCCAAAAATACACGCAAGTTTTTATTTATAACATTTCTATGCTCGGTTAAGATAAACTAGTATCAGTGTTGATTCACTGTTCCAAAGAGTTATAAGTTAACTACTCTACCTCAACACATTAACGGCCAGTAAAATGGTCACAATATATTATTTATTGTTATGATGGCTATAGCAGTCTACTGTAACGCCAATGCGTTAATAGTATAACATGCGTGACTGACAAACATATCGATTTCATCGGGCCCCGAGTCATTAAAACCAACTTTCATTCATGCAGTTTTCGGTATAGTAAACATTGGCTTAGTTGAAATAAATTACAGTTAATGAATGACTGCATATTCCAAGATCGAGCCATTTGCATTACAGCATAAGCAATCACATGCCGAGTGACATGTGACCCGGTATACATTGATATAGTGTGCCGCCAGCATTGTGCATAACTTATCTTCGTATCCTCATTGTGGTTGCAATAAATAAATAAACATGTTTTCATAGCATTTCATACATTAAAGGTAACAGTGCACTGTTTAATCGCGCGAGTGGGTTAACCATTTCTTATTTGTGGTATTTGTGATGTGGTGGCACTTTGTGATGGTTTAACCACGTGGCAACTGTTTCTTGCCTCGGAATTGAAAGACGTTTAGATAGGTGTGGAGAGCTTGCTTTCGTGGACTGTGTGGGCTAGGATGTTATGGCCGAGATTGTAATTAGATGGTATACAGATTGACTCCGGAGTCATGATGAGTTATAGTTTGTAGTATTTTTGGGTTGAGACATTTTAAATTTGTTTTAAATGTATCCTTTCTTATTCAACATTTACTGCAAAATGAAAGGTCACACGAATATTTATAACGAAAAAAAAAGTTTATTCAGGAAAAGAAGTATACCATTGAAATTGCTATCATTTACTGAGTAAAAAAATTAAAGTCCATACATATATGCAACGACACAGAAGAAGTTCACAACACGTTATCCTTAAACGAAATGTATTTCTTAACAATTTAATAATTAGATCGACGTGATATGCATTTCAATGGTTGCCTTTAGATAGAGATTTAAAATTCAAATTCAAATTATTTATTTGCATTCCACAATGTTAAGTTCTTAAGATTAAGCATGTATAGTATCATAGGTACATGACAACATTGCGGACCCTGGTGGGCACAGCAAATTACTACTTATAGTAACAGGGTTCACGTTTGTTCCCCTTATTGTACATAACACCTGTATTAACTACAACATGAAAGCAATAAACGAATATGAAGTGACGACAGCATAAGATAGTAACACATACTAGTGATGTTACAAAATTAATGTTGGGGTTCAAAATATTAATCTAATATATAAAATTCTCGTGTCACAGTTTTCGTTGCCATACTCCTCCGAAACGGCTTTACCGATTTTCACCAAAATTTATATGCGTATTCAGTAGGTCTGAGAATGGGCTACTATCTATTTTTCATGCATCTACCAGTTGTATTTCTCCCAATACACGGGGTACAAAGGCAACTTATTATGGCAAAACAAATGTTTGCCGGGACAGCTAGTATTTAATACTATTGTGGTTTTCTCGTGACGTTGTCGTAACTGAACCAAATTTAAATGGGATCAAACGGAAAGAGCACCAGCTCTCAAATTAAAGAAAGAATGATCAAAATAATATTCGTCTACTTTCATAGTGTGAACCGCCGAATGACTTGCCGGAGTGTGTATCCTGCTGAATATAGTCGGAGATCTTCCAAGTCACTTGAATAAATAGGTACCTAATGAACAAGTGTACTCCATCACATAAACATCAGGCAGGTTCAATGCGTTTTTAAACAAAAACATACATTTAAAAATTCCGATAAATTGAAAACCTACTCTCCTTTGTAAAAACTGGTTGTCTGTAAAGTCGGTTCACGGACGATACTTTGATATGAAAACGAGCTTATTTCTATAGTACACGGCGAATTGGTCAGTTCCAGAAACCGAACTGAGCTGATCATTCCTCTCTCTCTCGTTCGTGCTGCGCTCTCGCTTGCGGAACGGGACAATGACGTCATCTTATTCGTGCATGTATCCCGTAGCATCGAGTTATTAAACGATGTCACGTCAAAAAAAAATCTACTAACCAGAGCTCTGTATCGTTGGCGATAGTGTTGAAGCGCTTGCAGACTTGCGCGACGCGGCACAGGTCCCGCTCGGCGAGGTGCGACAGTATGCAGAGGAGCACCTCGTCCGGCAGCTCGTACTGCAGGTACTGGGACACGTTGCACACGTCCACGCCCTGGGATAGTGAACTGTGGACAGATGGTTTGTGTCTCTCAATTATTGTATACTAGCTGTAGTTGTTCCCGTGGGAACTATAGTAAAAGTTATTCATATTGACGAGCCCAACAATGTTTATAAGACCATTGCTCGGGGTCCTTTTACACTCCGTATATGGAAAGCATACTACACATCAAAAGTGTCTAGGGATCAAGAATATTTTTAGCTCTAAAAAAAATATAATTTATTTACATCGTATCTAATCTTCTGGATTGGACTCCTACCTAATTCCCCATGCCTGTATCAATGACTTATCACCACATTTTGAATAAATTATGAATGAATGCAGTTTATGTAAAATATATTCTTGATTGCAATCTTCTAAAATGTACTTCATTCCTAGACACTTTTGATGAAAATCAAATGAAACTTGCATCAATGGATGACTGGGGATTGACATTAACATGGCCTAGTGTCGTTTGGGGATCTGACATCAGATACACGAGATATTAAAAAATATCAAATCAAATCAAATCAAATCTTTATTAGAATTTTCACTTAAATGCTAAGGGTTAACAATGACCTCCACTGTAGGTAGTCCTGAGTTGTGGGGTCCTCCTATGCTTTACATTTTAGTCTTTTGGTGGCGCAATCTGGTAAAAACTTAAAACTAAAATAAAATATTCAATATTATTGCTAATAAGTATAAAAAAATGGGTTGGGAATAGAATTTAACATGGTAGGAATATAAATATTACTTAAATACATAAATAAAATATAATATACGTGAAATATTAGGTACATAGAATAATGTTATTTATTAAGTAGATGTGTAGGTATATTGCTTTGTGGTTAAACTATATTTAAAATGTTCTCTGTGCTATCGTAGTCCAGTGTCAGCAGAAATTGTTTCACTTTTTGTTTAATTTGAGGTTTATTGCTTTGAGAAAAGATTAACTTACGTGATAATTTGTTAAACAAGAACGGTTGCAGGGCAAATGGAAATCAAAAATATATTTACGAGGTTTTATGACCTCCTATAGCACTGGAATGTGTATTTAGATAACGGGTAAACTAATATTATAAAATGAACGAGCCCCTCGTCCAGCAGTGGATGTCACGTGGGTGATGATGATGATGGTGAACGATTTGTATTTTTGGGTGTTGGTCTTCAACATTAATACAGTTACACGGGAATTAACAGGAAAATACTTTTGTGTGAAAAATCGAAACCGCTCAAGTTAGACGCTTGAAATTTGGAATGCAGGTAGGTACTACTAAACTACGCGAATGAAATCGCGGGGCGCCCATTAGTTATGTATATTTGTGTTATGTTCAATACCCTAGATTCCTATAATATCGTTTAGTAGTCGCCTGATCTCTGTTGACAATGGGAACATCCGGCAAAGTCGCACCCACCCACATTAGCCATGAGCGGTTAAAGCAAAATAGTTTAACCGTGATTTGATCAAACCTTAAAATTGACTGTCTTTTTAAATGAGACGCGACTTTCCGAGTTTCATTAAGACAAAAAAATATACATCAGTTTTATAATTGTCCCCTTCTCTACTCTGTCTACAATAAAAAGAATTAGTTATAAACATTTTTTTTTTTTCAAAATATTCTTATTTGTTGTACAAAAGAATACTAAGTTCAGAATTTATTTATAATAATATGCACAACTACATGGTAGGGGTAATGTGGATTAATAATAATATTGTAGGAGCAGAGCCAAGTTAACAAATAGCCAAAACTATTTTTCGAATAGACGTGGGATAGCTTAAAATGTATCACACGAAAAGATACTTTACCAGACGCAATATTCCGAGTACAGGAGAATTTAGATTTAGAATTAATGTATTATGCCATAAAAAGTATATTAGGGTTTTGCACAAAGATCCATCATCAATATCAGTACAAATATTAGCCGATTAATGGTGTACACTCGTGAAAAATTGCGGGTCACACAACTTGATCCCTGACTTGTAACCGGGAGGTCCCGGGTTCGAGTCCGGCTACTGGACGTGTACCAATGGGACTCTTTTTCAGAGCCTATGTACGCAACGCAACGCTCGTACGGTGAAGGACCATATCGTGATGAAACCCGCACACCACAAGGTGTGTGAACCCTATAACGGCGATGGGCCCACCCCCTGTCACGTTGGGTTAAATACGCTTGGTGAACCGTGGGCATTTGCTTATTAAGCAAGTGCCGCTGCCTACACCGCTTTGGGATTAAAGGCGTGAAGTGTATTCTTTTTATTTATTTATTTTACATTTAACCCATTGACGCCCAGATGAATAATTACTATTTAAATGTTTTTTACTTTTATTACCAAGAAATAGAGTTTAAAATAACTTGTTAGTCTTAGAGTACAGTGGGTGCTAATGGCTTAAATATCTCGCAGTTTGCGAGAGCTAGCCGAGTAGAAGAAACTGTTAAAGACAATAATATAGCGAACAAAAATAGTCAAAGCATTGTTGTCTCATATTGTATTGAATATTACAAAACTACAGAATTGTATAATTTATGGATGTTTTATACATGACCAGGAATTTTTCCTTACGAGTGTACCTACTTTTGCTCGGCCACAGGCCTCTGGTAGCCGTGAGAGGATATCTAGTTAGGATCAAGATTGATTCCAGTTCTCATACGCTAAAGGAAACAAAAACACCTAATAGCGTTGAAGCTACGCGATCTAGCTGTGTGTAGCACTGTGTGCCCTTAAGTTCCGCTGAATTTTATTTCGATATCTACTTTCTAATGTTACAAGGAAAGTTTAATTAGTGATAGAACTGTGTATTTTGCACAGATTCGGGTAACATACAATGTTTCGACACGATGAATCGTTTTTGTTAGCCGTGCATGGTGACTGTTATTCCATTTTACTGTTGCAGAGCTTATTCTATTTTAATGCTGCTGATTATTATATTGTTTTATATCTTATTGCGAAACCGTAACGGTGCAATTTCGATTCATGAACATAAAAAAATTACACAAATAAAATTGATGAAAAAGAACGAAAAACAATAAGAATGTTTAACGCTGAGATAAAGTGTCACCGCCATACATGTGGTTGTAAGTTACTTCCGTTCTAAAAAATGTTCATGGGCATTCTCAATGTTTGAAAATTCGCTTCTTAGATGACGCTGGCTATAATGCAGAGTTGGTTTTGACTGCGTTAAGAGCTTGCGATAATGCCAATAAGTCTTTTGTGATCCTGTTCCTAGGGCATTTTCCATTGACTTCAAACCGTCGATGTGGCCTTAGGGGTTAGACTAGAGCCACACCCTGTATATCAGAGATACAACAGAAAAGAACGCCTTGCTTAGTTACGACACGCGTTGCCCGTTACCCAACGCTAAAGTCTTTCCCGTACCGTTCAAAGGAAAATTACTTTTTAAAAGCAGTTTCCTAACTGCTCTGAACGCTAATGATCTAGCCAGACTGATAAACGTAAATATAAAATCGAACGGCCAAATGGAAACAGAACCAAGTTATATAGGGCGACGAAGACATAAATAGCCCGCTATTTTGACACCTAGATCGGTAATTCCACAATTAAGGTGTTTTAGAGGGTCTGGCAGTTTATGATAATGTGATGTATCTACTGCAAAGTGGTTCAGCGATGTATTAATAAATGTGTCAATCAAAATTTAATTATCTACCTGACAGATTCTTCAGTAAGGTAATGAAAAACATTTCAAGCAATAGTAAGAGTAGTATCACTCACTTTCTCTTCACGACTCTTTCTTTTCACGGCTTTGTATCTCCATTTGTACGCGTTGTCCCTCCCGCTGTCTGTCCCTATGTATGCTTGCATCTTTATAACTACGTAATGGGTTTTGATGCGGTTTTCTTTAGTAGATAAGGAGGCAACATAGTGAATACCATATATTGGAAAAACAGCGTTTATCGGGTTAGTTAGTTCATATTAAATAGAGGAAAGATTTGGGTGTTTGAATTTAATAATCACCTTACTGAATCGTTTAGAAAAACAACGTTGAGAATCTACATCAGTCTACTACAACAATCCCCGGGCTATCCTTTTATTAGGGATACTTACTAAACTTACTAAAAGACCAATCGTTTGAACTTGTCTATTTTACACTTTATTAGGATAGGAATAGGTTAGATATTTATCCCAAATAAAGTGTAAAAAAGACTGCAAATACGCGAATAAAATCGCGGGGGCGTCTACTGGCTCTTAATAAAACTGTTTAAACTACAATAACAATCAATTGCTATTCTAATGTCCTCACAACAATGTCATTATTCAGCAAGATTACTCATATACAGGATAATATTTAAAACAGTGCGACCGCTCTGACGTGCAGTTTCAATGTTAGTGGACAGGGGTCACCTCTAATATCAAATATTTGCGAATTAGCCTAACTTTTTATCAGACGCTGTGAGCAATGTTGTTTGTTGCGTTTATAGCAAATTGACAACACTACCAATATTGTAAATGTTAAAATTTCGTTTCGATGGATGGATATTTATTACACATTCACGCGAAATATACTGAACGAATTTTAAGGGAATTTTACAATAATATAACTTATACAACGGAATAACTTATCTATATCTATTATATAAAAATCAAAGCCACTTTCACAATTCTTTCTTTGTTGTGCTTATTAATGACAGCAGAAGGTTCTTATGAAAGAAAAAAATTACATCCACTGCTGGGCACAGGCCATCCTGGATATAATTTAAGTTAAGACAGGACGACGTCTGTCGTGTCCACTATTAGGATATAATTATTTATCACGAAATATCCAGGGGGACGGGGGACAAACTGCGTGTAACTCAGTTTGTGTAAAATATACAACGTTAAATCGAGATTGTTAGCAAAACTTGAGAAAGCCTGTCAGCCCACGATATTACATTACTTTCCCCCATGGAATCCTATGTCAAAACGGAAAAAGAAACATCTTTTCATACAATCTTACAGAACAGCTGATTCCCATGACGAGATAGTTTTTTTTTGGTTTTTGACATAGTATTCCTTGGGGAATGTTATTGGGCGTCATGGGCTGAGGGACTATTCCAAGTTTCGCTAAAATGTTTAATTTGACCCTGTATATACTCGCGCTTTTTATCCAAAAAAAGGATTCAAATTATACAACGTAATTTGGTGAATAATGAACCACAGGATAATTTGGATCTGATGCCGGAATATCCGTTCCTTCCCTTATTAGCCGATTGCTATGCTAACTACTTGCGAAATAGTGAAATTTTGCGGACTGTTTCCTAAGTTGACTCTTGACAAACAAATCCCAGAGTGTAGTACACAGGCCACAGGAGACATGTAGGTTACCCATTCTCGATTTCAAATCGAATAATCCAAATTCCGACTTCACTGTAAATAACATAATCTTAACAACAAAAACAAATGCGTCAACCCGAAACCCGCACGGAATTGGTAATACCCGCATTGACGCAAGAGATTGGGTTCTCCCAAACTCTCCAGCCCGAGTAAGCCATGCGTCACTGTAATCTTACAAGAGTCGCCGACAATTGTTCTCGGCTCGGTGAAAGTGTATGTGTGTGTATGTACGTATGGTCATGCTTATCCAACTGCCATTCTTCGGGCCGGGTGATATGTTATCGCAAACCGGCACGCAACCGAGTTCACATAGGTATACGTACAGTATACACCAGAATCGTATGCGATTTCAGTGAGGTAACTTAAGGTAAATCTCGTATTCATACTAACGAAGGATGATTTTGAAATAAGCCTTAAAGAAAATTACACCCACCCCGTGAATTATTGTCTGAGGTCTTATAGTGATGTTGTTATCGCTGTGTGAGAGGGATAGCGCTAGAAGAGTGTTATAACACTGTCACACAAGGTAAACAATATTACTTTCGAGAGCTCGTGGTACGGGGCCAGAACAGAAACCTAAGTCTACTACACCCTGGTAGTTGCATCGCTCTGGCATTGTAGCGGAAAATGATGTGCATTGTTGATTTTGTTACTTTAATTTCACTGTCGTCCGTAGCAAAACAGCGATGCACTTCGTTTGCCGCCACGATGACAGAACGATGCAACTACGAGAGTGCAGCAAACTTGGCCCCCAGAGCCCCTATCAAAGCGCACCAAGAAAGACATGACAAGACATACCAGCAGCCCTAGACACACGACATAGAACAAATACGCGCTGTGATTGGCTACTACGTCACACATTGTGCGACTTTACCTTGTTTCAACCGATCGCAGTGCCTGATATTTGTCTTGTCATTTCTTTCTTGACGCGCTTTGCTAGGGGGGCAGGCGGCACTGCGATTGGTTGAAACAAGGTAAGTCGCACTACGCGTGACATAGCAGCCAACCACAGCGTGTATTTGTTCTATGTCTTGTCTTTCTTGCGGCGTTTACTAGGACTGCAGATATAGGTTGTATGTAGTAATCACCACGGGTAACGGGTCCGGCGATGTGTACTTGATTGATAAGCGTGAACCCTTATCGGGACAGTTATTTTTCCTGTTGTTGAATTAATATGCACCTTACTTTATTGGCACAAAGCGCGATTGCAACTCGACTGACATAACATGATACACACACAGGGTGCGTTCCGTAATTGCGATTATATCGCAGACAGCGCGCTAGATTTCGATCCGAAATGTTGTGATCGTGTGAAAGTGTTATCGCTG
>SJJU01023217.1:0-11747 GCA_012932125.1 Conopomorpha cramerella | reverse complement strand
AAAGAATGTATTTAAATGAAAAAAAAATATATAAGTAAATATATCTCGTTGTCTGATTTCCTTAACACAAGTGCTTTAGCTACTTAACATAGGATGCAGGCAATGTGTGTTTTGTTGTATAATATTTATTTATTTTAAATATATTCCGATGTCTGAATATCACAAGTGCTTTAGCTACCATGGAATGAAGACAATGTATGTGTTGTTGTAAAATATCCATATTATTATTATATCCATATATAAATTCCATATTGTTCGCTGATTACACCTCGTTGATATTTGAAGTAAATCGCACTAATGTTAATACAGAGGGCATTAATGAAACACTGTCTTAAGTCCTCGATTGGTTTACTTGTCTTCTGTCTATCTTTTATTAAATAGTAAAAAAACAAAATGTATACAATTTTCTCTACCAAATGTTAAAAAGATTGATGCAAGTATCCAATTAGAAAGTAAGAGTTTGGAGTTTATAAATAACACTGTCTTTTTAGGTGTTACTATAGATTCCAAACTGCAATGGGCAGAGCATATTACTAAACTTGCCGCTAAATTAAGCTCGGCCGCGTTTGCCGTTAGACGTATCAGAGATTTAACAGATGTTGAAACGGCAAGGTTGGTGTACTTTGCATACTTTCATAGCTTAATGACCTATGGTATATTGTTGTGGGGCAATGCTGCTGATGTAGGTACGATATTTGTACTCCAAAAGAGAGCTGTAAGGGCAATATATAAAATGCGCTCCAGAGACTTCGAGATAAATTTAGAAGTATAGATATTTTGACACTTCCATCGCAGTATGTTTTTGTAAATATTATGTATATCCGAAAAAATATTAATTCATTGTTGCAGCATGATGAGGTATACAAATATAGCACTCGAAATAAGTGTAAGATTTATCAGCCTTTTAGTCGCCTCACCAAAACTAGCAAGTGCTTCTTAGGACTTGCTATTAAATTTTATAACAAACTGCCCAAGGAAATAACTGAGTTGTCTGAAGGAAAATTAAAGTCAATTGTAAAGAAACAGTTAATTAGTAAGGCATACTACAGGGTTGATGATTACCTACATGATGATAATGCATGGACAAACATGTCAGCTCGTATTGATGTAAAACATAATTATTAAGACATCTAAGGCTAAACATTCCACATCACTAATGGTGGTAATGAGCTGGGTGGTTGCTTGCATGTTCTGAGGGGTTTAGTTACATATCCCACAGGGGAACTCTTTTGTTTTATTTAATGTTAATATCATTTAGTGCCCTTGAGCTGTTCACCAGTCAGGCATGCATCCGGCCATCAAGCATTTGCTAAATTAGTATTACGTCATATTTATGTTACGTATACTTAGCAGTAAGCCTTGGCGATTTGAAAAGATGCCAGTTTCTTCCCGGTTCTTCTGGCCAATAAAAGAAATTAATTCGAACCGGGGACGATTACTTTTGTTTTCAAAGTCATAAATGACGTTCATCAAGCTTTGTGTTATTCTACTGTATATCTGTATGTTATAACACTTATAACGATGAAATAAAGAAATTTTGAATTTTATTTACATAAAGTATTTTTTTTTGCTAACGCTACGTATGTAGAGCTGCAATGAGGACCCTCACTTTGGTACGCTATTTAGGTTAAAATAATACTAACTAAGCGAGTTTTTACCAACCAGAGACTAGAATGTGCTAAAAGGCAAGCTGTGTTCACAATTTCAGCAAATTCTTCACTTATATTTTAAACTTTGAACGTAAAAAATGTAGTCACCAGCGCAATAACTGTTTAAGTAAGTTTTGTTATTTTTCACATTCAAATGTACAGTCGGCCAAGAATCTGCTCTACCACCCTAAGGTTGAAACTCATATGAATGTCATTAAACATTAAGGTTCATTGTTCACTTGTCACAATATACCAACTCTAGCTTATTGATGTTTTAGTGACACAGGAAGTGTCATCGAAACTGATAGACCATTTTCTTGGCCGACCGTACAATTTATACTAATGTAAGGTCTTATTACATACTATTTCATAAGAAATTATATGTATACTAGCTGACCTGGCAAACGTTGTTTTACCAAAATACCTTATAGCCTATATGTTATTCTAGTTTATAAGCTACAATACTGCCAAGATTCAACAAAATCCGTCCAGTACTTTCTGCGTGGAAGAGTAACAAACATCCATCCACACATACAAACTTTCACGTTTATAATATTAGTAGGATAGTAGGATGAACATTGAGTGCTATTTTTTTTTATCTCTATGAACAAGTGTTTGACCACCATCCTGGCTGATGTTAAGCAGCGATGTGGTCTACGATGGAGCATACTTGTTCATTAGGTACCTATTCACCCGCACATAGAGTCGTCTGGTATTGGAATAAAGTAGTCAAATCGGTCCACTCGTTCCGGAGTTATGACATGACAACGAAAAGTCGCTTTGATTTTTATATAATAGACTACTGAAAGGATTTTATTGTAATTAAAATAATAAGAACGAAAGAAAGAACTGTTTCTGTGGACCCTACTGAGTCCACGAGAGGTCAATGACCCCGGATGAAGAAAAATGAAGACAAAATGATAAAGGAATCGAAAGTAACTGTTTCTACTCAACACTATTCGTCAAGATTTATTTTTCATTGCACAAGGAACAAGCGTTCGACCACCATCCTGCCCGATGGTAAGCAGCGATGTGGTTTGTGATGGAACACACTTGTTCGTACTTACCTATTTACGAACTTGAAGACCTTCAGACTGTACTGCGCAGGAAACACAGACTCCGGCAAGTCGTTCCCCATTCTGGTGGTTCGGACTATGAAAGTAGATGCACGTTTGGTATGGATGACGTCTTATATTTTTTTTCCGCCGGTACATTTTTACACACGTTTACGCCGAAAGGCTGACCCCAAACTAGGATACCCTGGCACTATGGCTGTCAGATACTGATATACTTACATAAATACTTTTTAAATACATACAAAGATAAATAAACATCCAGACGCACACAACAAATGGCTCAGATCATCATTAAAGCATTATGTCCGTGGCGGGAATCGAACCCGCGTACGTCGTCGTCCTAGAGGCAGATGTCCTGACCACTAGTCCATGCCATTGTCCTGGTGTAATACATTCGTATAGATACGCGAATAACGCCGCGAGGAGCCCAATAGTATACTAAAATAAAACACTTTCACCTGAATTATCCATTTATTCAGAACATCGTCATGCAAGGAAATGTGTAAAATCTAAGCAGATTTCAAAGAGAAGTATGTAGGTAGTTTTTTTTTTGTAAATCTTTATGATTCGGATAGGAAATCTCATAGATCGAAGGTGACAATTCTTTAATATGAATTCGCATTAATATTAATTTCTTGACAACATTATCGGTTTTTCATCTAATGAACATCGATATTACAATTAAATTACGTCAACATTTAATTTTAATATTACAAAAATAAATTTTCGGGTCAGTAATTAATGGAATAACGTTTAATGTTTATTATTTTTTTTTGGCACATTTCAATGTCTAGTATTAATAATAATTAATTTCTAGCTATTATCTCACAGCTGAGTAGATTTAAATTTTACTAAAAATAACTGAATTCACCATTTTGGTAATAATCTTTTCATTTCACATACTTACCGTTAGCGTTAAAGTTGGGCTGATTTGCAACTTGGGAGTGAATGAAAACTGTACATTTTCTCGTGTCGTTTCTAGTTCTTGTGACAAGCGTTTAACCACCATCCTGCCTGATGTTAAGCAGCGATGTGGTCTACGATGGAGCACACTTGTTCATTACATACCTATTCACCCCAGTGATGAAGACCTTCAGTTTGTACTGCCCAGGAAACACAGACTCCGGCAAGTCATTGTTCGCTGAATTTATTTTACTACTATAGGTAAACAATTTGGCTTACGGCTTGCAAGTCTATCCAGGAACTTTCAGATATTATGCATATTTATGTTAAGTATACTTAGTAAGTAAGCCTTGGCGATTTGAAAAGATGCCAGTTTCTTCCCGGTTCTTCTGGCCAGTAAAAGAAATTAATTCGAACCGGGGACGATTACTTTTGTTTTAAAGTCATAAATGACGTTCATCAAGCTTTGTGTTATTCTACTGTATATCTGTATGTTATAACACTTATAAAGATGAAATAAAGAAACTTTGACTTTGACTTTGACATTAAGCTGAAAAGAACAGATACTACACTTTGATGTTAGCCAAAGTTGTGTTTGGTCGGAGGCTCAAAGCCTATTACTCTCTTGTTTCCAATGTCATTTCATTCCAATGTCAAATGCAATATGCCAACTTTTCAATTTTTTGTAAGGCAGACATTAGACGATACGTTTTGATCTCAGTTTTACCACATGATTGTGATCGACGGATTTCCTATCGTCTAACATAGTGAATGATGTTTGAATTAGTATTAGTAGTAATTCCATAAATCATGACTGACGGAATTGAATGACGCCTGCATGAGCATCTAATGTCTGCCTAAGGTACAATAATAAATCAAAAGGCGGCATTCAGTGATCTTCTGTCAATAAATTTTATAATGTTGGCACAGCGGAAGAAGTACGACATTTTTAATAAATACCTACACTTTGGGGCAATGCAAAGTCAGCATTGAGGTACTACCTATCCATTTAAGGCCCGTACAAAAGATAGCTTTCTATTCTATAGCATAGCGTGAAACACAACTACGTAGAACGAATAGAACGCATGGGATTAAGAAATCATATAGTTTTCATTCACCCCATGTTGCAAATCACCCCAATTTACTGTACATCTAATAATCTCTTTTAAATAACTATTTTAATACATAATATTTACAAATACAAAACTACAAGGATTCTAGAAATCAACTAGTTTGGTCACACAAAATTTACATAATAATCTATTTTTATATAATTGTATTTTCTCTGATAAACACAGCTTATTTCTCTGATAAGGTTTTCGCTTGTTCATAGACGTGATTGTATGAATGAAACAAATTACTCTCCCTTTCTGTACTCTAGTTATGGAGACATGGCATCTTCGACAAAATATCTACATACATAAGTAATTATTATACACACATCAAAAGTGTCTAGGGATCAAGTACATTTGAGAAGATTAAAATCAATAATATATTTTACAAAAACTGAATCCATTCATAATTTATACAAAATGTGGTGATAATTCATTGATACAGGCATGGGGAATTAGATAGGAGACCAATCCAGAAGATTAGATTTGATTTAAATGAATTAGATTTTTTTAGAGCTAAAAATGTTCTTGATCCCTAGACACTTTTGATGTGTGTACAAACCCCTATCTCCATAGTTATTGGTTTAGGGCTAAGCCACTTCAGCACTGACGGCGTCATATCAAATACAAACCCAAAGTGGGTTTGTATTTGATATGACGCTGATGGTTTTAATCTGATCAAAACTTAAATGAATCGTATCCCTTTCCAACCTTATCAGATAAAATGGTTGTGTTTTATCTAGTTAACAAATAAATACCACAAACAGATAGGAAGAATTTTACAAATACCAATTGCAATTGGACGTAGGACCCAATCCACAAAAAGTTACTTCGGAGATATTGAGCTTTAAAGTTAGATGCGCTATTGACCCGCCATACATGTGGATTGAGTCAGGGTACAAAAAAAATAGGTTGTAGTGAACTTTTTTGCGTAAATGTTTTTTTTTTATGTTGGATATGTCTTAACTTGGCACCCTGGTATAGCTAACTCAATTTCTGTGTATTTCCTTTCTGTGTAATTACGTCCAATTAACCTTCTAGACCGTAAGAGATCAATTGAAAATGAGTATGCCAAGACTGTGATATACGTGATATCGACTATGCAACTCGAGTCTTGTGACCTGAGTCTTAGTCCTTTGCTGTTACGAGTGTAACTTTCTGCTTTCTTTACTTATTCAAAAGTAAGAATGTCTCGGTGTACAAAATTGACCTTATGCGCAATACGTACCTTAAAAGGCAGTCGTAAATATTTGCTATGTATGAAATTTAGAGATTTTCAGAGAATTGGCGTTGAAAAAGTACGAAATAAAAAGCTATCACAGAATATTCTGTATCTCGGACAGACATAGATTATAATGACTATAAATATAAATCAATATTTTACAACAAAACACACATTGCCTCCATCCACTGTTAAGTAGCTAAAGCACTTGTGTTATTTAAATCAGACAACGAGATTTATTCACTTATATACATTTTATATATATATTTTTCATTTTAATATATACTTATATAAATAAAACACCCAGACACATCCAACAAGTACTTAATAGGGCATCACCTAATAACCTGTCACCGGTGAGAATCGAACCCACGACCGTACGGAATAGAGGCAGACTTGCTGATCACTACACTTGCCTAGACTAAACTTGAGATAGTCAAACATTTGCAACACAAAACACAGATTTCAATATACCAGTAATGAACAAGTGTGTTCCATCGTAGACCACATCGCTGCTTAACATCAGGCAGGATGGTGGTCAAACGCTTGTTCGTTGTGATAAAAACAAACCGCCTTCTTGGACCACCGTGCATGAGCGAATAGTTGAACATCCTGGCTGGGTTTAGACAATGATGTGGTCTATATCCGAAGTACACTTTCCTGTAAGTTAACATGTTTCCTGAAGCCATACTTTGAAATAGACTGTTGCAACAGGAAACACAGATTCTAATAGCACATCCTTGACCCACCGTGCATGAGCTAATAGTTGACATACACACATCAAAAGTGTCTAGGGATCAAGTACATTTAAGAAGATTGCAATCAAGAATATATTTTACAAAAACTGAATTCATACATAATTTATTCAAAATGTGGTGATAAATCATTGATACAGGCATGGGGAATTAGGTAGGAGACCAATCCAGAAGATTAGATTTGATTAAAAAAAAATCGATTTTTTTAGAGTTAAAAATGTTCTTGTTCCCTAGACACTTTTGATGTGTGTAGTTGACCATCCTGGCTGGTTTTAGGCAGCGATTTAGTCTACGTTTTTAGTACGCTTGCATATAAGGTATCCTGTTCCTTGAAGCCATAACTTGAGAAGGACAGACTGTTGCAACAGGAAAGTTAAACATAGATTCCTGCAAGTCATCCCACAATCATTGAAACACGTCAATCACTCACCACACCACGCCAACGACTTCATTCTCAATTTATCGTTCCGTTGAACCTTATTGACTTGTGATTATTGAGTTAATAACATACCATCTGGTGCAACCTTTGTAATCGATAGTAAGTAAGGCCTATTAGGGTTCTTTTGTTTCGTACTTTATCAGCGCCATCTATTGGATTCCTGAAATAACAGCTTCGGACTATACCTCATTATCAAAGAGACAAGGCGACGCCTCTTCAAGATCTAGCACAATTTTCATTGATTAAATTGTAATCTATTCTGGATGCCGTCGTAGTTCCTTGCTCTAACAGGAGTCACAGAGTTCGGAAAGATGGCGGGATCATATCATTTTTTTTCAATCCCTATTTGAAATATAGATCACCTACAAAATTATAATTTTAATAACCTCAATGTGAATTATTATTCGGACTACTATCATTACTACTATGAATACTAGACTGTTTTATATCTATGACGTTTGAATTGATCTCGTTCTTAACATAATTAGATACAACGTTATCGTTACATTCCGTATTATAATTATTACGTTTCTCACTTTCACTGTCACTAATATTGTCATTTCCGTCGATTTTTATGTCGACTGTCACGTCGATTGAATCTTCGGACATCGACTCCCTGTTCTCCAGCAGGATGTCAACGTTCGGCTTGAAGGTGTCAGTTCTTATCACGTGGTCTGGCGGTCTTACTGTCGATAGTGTGCTGGAGAGGTATGAGGCCTGAAGATTATAGCCAGGTAGGAGCTTCGGCTGGAGCGGCAGCATTAGGTCTAAGGAGCCAGTGGTCGCCGGACGCGGCTGCAGCGGCGGCACGGTGATGAGGGGCGGCTGAAGCGATGCCAGCGAAATCGCCGCCGACTGCATGTTCGGTATTGGATTCTCAACTGGAAAATGTTTGAAATTAGTTGTTTAAAAGCGGATGAAAATAGTTGATTGTTATTTGTTTTTGATGTAGGTAAAGTGTTGTGTACAATGCTGGTTGTTCCGTGCACGGTTAGATTTCGGGGATTCTGGAATGACAGTGTTTGTGGTGCGTATTTTAAAAAGAAATTTGATTATTATTTTCGTTTGTCATATTCTTCCAACGTCAAAGTGTCAGTAAACTGTACTTTGAAACGAGGACATACTTTTTTAAATAAAAAAGGTTATAGATTATGTAAATTTATATGCTAAATGCGTTGATGTAAATCTGAACGAATGAATTTTGCACACTGTGCATCCCAAATGTAAAAAATAAAAAACGAGATCTTATCGGTCGAACGAGAACTATTTCCGAAACTTATAAAAAACGATAAAATTATTTGATGCGAAAGTGTACTGAAGAAATATGAAGACTAGTGACAAAATAAACGCTTCTAACAGTACGTCGTGCAAGAAAAGTGCAATTTGACATAGAAACAGTGCAAAAGCAGTAAAAGCGAAGCAAGTACCTTAAGAAGATCAAGAAACTTCCTCGGATCTCGGCTCATGAAGGTTTCAGAGGGAAAAGCGAGTGTTTTAAAGCATTTCTAAACAACAAACTAAATAATGTTGAAGTTCTTTTACTTTAGAGATTTATAAAATCTCAAAAATCTGTACTGACTTACAAAACGCAATCTATCTTTAGTACGGGCACAAAAAATCACATCATCGTGTATTTTAATAAATTTTCATTTAATTCAGAATTAAACGCCGGTAGGAACATAGGTATTTATTAAAAATAGAGTAGAATTAAATAAATACAAGACCACGTTTTGTAATTTGAACAGAAAAGTGTTGAAAACACATTTTTATTTGAAAACAATGAAAAATAATTTGACGACACAATTTAAACAAAACAAAAACGATATCAAAGAACGACAACATTAGCAAGAAATTCTAAGAACACTTCTAATAACAATAAATCGAAATAATTGATAAACATTGAAGCAAATTGCCTAATTCCCAAGATCTTTCGAGAAATTAATTTTGAAAGCAACAATTTCGAACAGTATTCAAATTACGTACAAATTTGAGTGTTCCAAAATGTTTGTTCCAAAAGAAATTAAGCTGACACGGAATTATTACTTATAAAAGAATAAAGAGCGAGACAGTTCCAAGTATTCTGTAGCCATAAACACTGAAGTTACTGAAATTTCAATTAGTCCAGTATTAACATTCGTTGGGAGCCTGAAAAGTGTACTTTCTTCAATAATAGCCTTAGCTTCCATACTTGTTACCTCACAGTATTTTTCTTCACATACACTACTAATAAAATTATCCTAGGAGATTGGACACACGGTAATTTAAAACGAAGCTAGAATCCTACGCTATGAGTGCCAGATATTGACATATTTACAGTAGTCTTAAATGCAAACATAGGTAGATAGATATACACCCTAACGCACACCATTCATCACTCAGTCATTATGTCCAAGGAAGGAATCGAGCAGGTAGGCTCCTCCCTTGAAAACTCATTTTGACACACATAACTCCCCATTATGCCAAATGTGGCCAGTCCTTGTGATGTGATCCTACAGTACTGTTCACCTCCTTTTGTACATTACAGACGTGATTGTATGTATCAGTAACTGTAAGTAATTAACAGGCATCCCCAATGCCTAGAACTCTGAAACGCAACGGTATCTCGAACAATCTACGATGACCCGTACAGTTGGGGCGCGAGGAAGGACAGAGCCAGGTGCCTTGAGAAACGTCAGTTCTAACTTTTAGCGAAAGACTTAGCATGGGCGTCAAGAAAAAAACGACACAGATCAATAACGCGCTGTGATTGGCTGTTATGTCACGCTTCTTGCGACTTAGCCTTTTGTCAACTATAAATTATCCTTAATATTGTTCACCGAGTATATAGGCGCGAATATAATCAAAGACAAGCTCGAGCTAACTTTTGTTATTTTACTCGACGTTTCGACGCACTTGCATGCGTCGTGGTCACGAGTGGACTCAACAATATTGAGTTATAATATCTGTGCGCGTTTCATTAAAAAAATATCTATAATTTATCCTGGTTTTAAGATATAACGTACTAACTAGCTTGATAGGTTGTCCGTTAAGTACACAAATTACTAACTGACCAATCAGGTTGTTTGTTTGGAAATAAAATAGTAATTGACCAATCAGGTTGTCAGCGTTGTTTGTCGGTTGGTAATAGATAATCATAGTGCATTATATGTCTTGCCATTCCTGTCTTGAAGAGCTGTCCTTGGAGGACAGACTCTGAGAACGTGACTAGTGAAGTACAAGCTTTGGTTTAGTATCGATTTGTGTGGTATAGGCACCTTAAGGCCACATCCACACTATAAGGTCGACCACGGTTCGTTCGCGGTCCGATCGAAATTTCTTCAAGACTGATCGCGACTGTAATGGGATTCGACCGGAACGTGACTGTTACGGATAGTATGAATACACACATTGTTTTTCATTTAATGATATTTTATCAGACCGAGATCGGACCGCGAACGAACCGTGATCGATCTTATAGTGTGAGTCCGGCCTTATAAATGATTCAGCACATCAAAATCACACTGCGACCTACGTCTATTTTCTTTCAGTTATTTTTAACGTAATTAGAGCCGTCTTACAAGGTGGTACGGTAATTAAATTAGGTGCCTCTTTCATGAGCATCCAATTAAGAATAAATTGAAAAATGATCGTCGAAAATAATGAAATTTTCGCTTTTTATATCACATAATGTAACGATGGCATTATTATACCTATCTATCAGAGCGGAACAGTACCTACATTTTCAAAGAGACAGAATTAAATTATGAGATGTTATATGTAAATAGATTTTGACTGAATCTTTCGATGTACTTATTATATTAAAATACATGCATACATACACTTCACGCCTGTCGCCTAGGCAGAGACTACAGATCTCCATTTGTCATGGTCCTTACATACTCCTTTCGCTTCATCTGCATTCATACATCTTTTCATACAAGACTTTTCAAGAGGTTTCGAGTACTTTTCATGCCACCTTCCGCCAGGACATCACCAATCTGGTCGATGTATGTCCTTCTGGGGCGACCTCTACTCACCCGGCCCATTTCATCACACATGAATTCATCAATCGACTTTCATCCCGTCTCTTCATATCAATCAAATAAATTAAAGAAAAAACAAATGTGTATAATATACAAAACAACTTAATCTTACCGCCATCTATGGAGAAAATGCAAAAGCTTGTTATAACGGGAGACTATGTTTATAGGCAAACAATTTACTAGAGAGACCGCAGTCAATATTTTTCGAAATGTAGCCAAAGGTATCCCATGCTGATCTGAGATGTAATAAGTATGCGTCAGCTGCCTTTCTTCCTGTCATGTCTTAGGAGCCGGCTATGGACGTTTAATTTTGTTTTTAAAATCATAAATTACTTTCATCAAGCTTTGTGTTATAGTACTGTATACACACATCAAAAGTGTCTAGGGATCAAGTACATTTTGGAAGATTGCAATCAAGAATATATTTTACAAAAACTGAATTCATTCATAATTTATTCAAAATGTGGTGATAAGTCATTGATACAGGCAGGGGGAATTAGGTAGGAGACCAATCCAGAAGATTAGATTTGATTTAAATAAATTAGATTTTTTTAGAGCTAAAAATGTTC
>SJJU01023211.1:0-10391 GCA_012932125.1 Conopomorpha cramerella | reverse complement strand
TGTATGAAGAACTGAAATTACGCGAATGAAATCGCGGGGAGTCCACTAGTATTTTATGTAGATTATTAATAGGTAATAGGTTCATCATCATCATCAGCCCATACTTGTCCACTGGTGGACATAGGCCTCTCCAATTGCACGCCACTGTGATCTGTTTTCGGCTTCTCGCTTATTATTATTATGAGCATTATCCTCCAAATGAGCACAAAAAGGTAATAGGTTATTAATGACTAATTGCTGGATATTGAAGGATAGTAAAATTGACAATACTTATTTTTTTTTTGGTATGACTTCTAAACCCGTTCACTGTCCGCCAATGTATTAATAAAAAAAGATTGAGTATAATTTTGTTTTTATCAACAATTCCTAGAGGTGTCTCTTTTAAAAAAATATTTTCGTAAAACATTTTTTTGTGACCAAATAGATTTATTAAGAAAGAAGCGATATCCATGATTTAATTGATGAAAGCGATTTTGATTCATCATCAGCCGCATAACGTCCACTGCTGGACGAGGGCCTCCCCCAATGAGATCCGTCATTTGGGGTGAAATGCCAGATTTTGATTTTGATTTGCGGAGAACTAAAATTACGCGTTAGTTTACCTGAAGAAGAAGAAATAGAAGAATTTATATAACCAAGTAAAACTAAGTTTAGTGAAAGAATAAATACGGTATTATTCTACGGCCTACAACTCAAATACCGTAGTTTACACACCAGAAAGTGTTTACTCCGCGTATAATGATTTGTCGGTACACGCAATGGACAAACAATATCATTAATATTGACATGACACCTTGTTTGACAATATGTAAGTAGGTTGACAATCGACATAGTGGTCGTGGCATCAATCTTTAGGACGGTAATGTTGATTTGGTTTAGTTAGTAAAAGAAGTTTTGAGTCAGTTAATCCACAAAAAGGGTTTTATTTTGTTTTAGGGTTTTTGTGTTTTTTTTTACTATATGATACACATGTGCAGCTTAAACGTGTAATTGGCAGAATTTTAGGCTTTTAGCATAATAGCCATTTTTTAAAATTGAATCGAAGGTTGCCGGTTCGATTTACACCTGTTAATTATTACTTAAGTGATGAGCTGAAGCGTTTGGGAAATTTCGCCAATTTATTAAACTTTAAACTGCTAAATGATACATTTAGTTTCGTGGTTTTGAATTCTTTTCTGAATACGACAGACTTCAAAGTTACTGGTTTGTTGTGTCTGATATACGAAGTTTATTTTTAAACACAGTGAAGAAGCGTTTGACCGCCATCCCGCCTGATGTTAAGCAGGATACAACGTTAAATAAAAAACGTTGGCGTATCTCGAAAAATTCACTCCGCCCTTTACCAAGGAACTCCATGTGGAAATTGAAAAAAGCTCTTTAAAACTGCACAACGGATTTTGGTGCGTTTGTTTTTCACCTTTTGACCGCCGGAAGATTAATTTTGTTTTCACGATTTTGAATTCTGCTCTCATAGTCATAAACTTCAAAATCACATGACTAATGTGTCTGATTTTTAAGACATTGGCGGTGAAAAGGTTAATTTTAAGTTAAAGGTGAGCGTCTGTGGTCCAGTTGGTCGGATACTTGACTTGTCGCTAGGGGAAATTTCAATTGGCGTAAGGGACATTTTGGCGAAAATCAGTTTTTAATGCCATTATACTCAAAATTTTGCGCTCTATCGAACTGCATTCACAGAATTTCTCTATCGTTAAAAAAATGTCCGATACGACCCAACATTTTTCGACTCTTCGGAGCTAGATTTTGATAGAAAAATGGTGTAAATGACATCTCATACGAACTTTTATCGTAAGGTACACTATATGCAACCAATATAGGTCGTAAGTTATCTTATTAAATGTATATCGAAGTTACGACCCAAACCAAAATCTATTTATAAAATCGAGTAAGGTCGTATCGGACACCATCCAATCGTGGTGTAAAGAATGTTTTGTTATACTGTGACTCATGTCCAACACAAAAACAAAAATAAAATAGTTCTTTCAATGTTAAATTATTTTATTCAGACAGCCACAAACATTGAAGTTGTTCAAATAAATTATTTATTGCCTGGACACACTTATATGCCAGTTGATTCAATGCACGCGATAATAGAAAGAGAAGTAAAAAAAGTGACTGTGTGGAGTCCTAGTCAATGGCCAAAATTTATGGAGTCTTCAAGAAAACGACCACATCCGTATGAAATAAATGTAATTGAGTATAATGATTTTATAAACTGGAAAGAATACGTCAATGATACTTTCACAACAGCTTCTTTGAAGAAAATAGAATTGAAAAAAAATGAGAATCGTAACTTTTAAGAAGAAAAATCCAAACGTAATAGATGTAAAATATTCGATGAAACCTGATGCTGAGTCTATTTCTGTTACGTTGAAGCTAGGTACAAAAAAGAAAACGAATGATGCAACAAGAGTAAAAAAATCAAACCAAAAGAAAAAGACGTTAAAAGAATTAAAGAAAACGGAAACTACGAAAAACAAAAAGACACTAAAACAAAAAGAAATAGAAGAGGAAAATAAATCACCGATTGAAAAACCTGCACTCTATTCCTCCCGACTGCCAATATCAGAAGCTAAGTTTAAGGATCTAAAACGTCTGTGCGATGACCTTACCATACCAAAGCGATTTCACAATGACAACCTTAATTTGCCAGTTATAGGAAGTATCGTAGATACTTTGCCAGAAACCGATGAAGAGGATAATATTGATTTAGTAGATGAGTAATTCGAGTGATTTTTGAAACTTTCATGTCCACGTCGGCGTTGATCGTCGTGCTATGAATGTCTTTCTCATTACTTTACTGGATTTCTAAATACCAATGCAAACATACTTAATCGTTTTTTTAGTTAGCGCATTGACATCATTATGCATATGCGGGTGTAGGAGGTAGGTATAGGTATATACGGTCAATGCTTATGATTTAATATTTGAGAATTTTTAAGTAGGTTTACGAATGATAATTGTAAGGTTACTATTTTTATTTTGTTAACGGTTCTGGTGATGTTGATTATCAATATAAACCAAGACTAAAGTTAGACCTCGTTTTGTAATAAGGTCGAATATGAAATTGTTTAGATTTTTAGATAGATGCAAATTGTTATGTAACTTTGCGCATAAATTCTATCAGGGTTATTTAACTTTAGTTTCTGTAATTTTAAGATTTTATAAAAAAAATCATGTTGTTATACAAGCAGGGTGCCTTTTAACTAGGTAGGTACCTACCTATTTTTTTAATAAAAGACTTTTTTATTAATAATACTTACAGTTTTTTATGTTCCTATCTGTTGATTTCTTAAATGCTGAGACTGATTTTACTGATTTTAGGTACACATCTATAATAAATGAGAAGAAATTTAATTTTTAATGATTTTTTTTTCAGCCACTATCCGCATTACTATTCGTTTTTGTGCTCATATAAAAACACCTACGTAGAGATAGATACTAGTTACTTTCCAAAATTATAATTATTTAGGGTTACAAATTGTTCAGTTACGCCATAATCCTACGATTATAACGTCTACACGTTACATTGATACTTACGATGAACAAAATAATGTTTTGCAAGAAAATATTAGAGTTACGCCCTTTTTTTGTTTTAGTAAGTTAGGTGGTAAAAGACATTGGCACAAATTTTGGTCAAAATTACAAGGTTGTAAGGGATTCTATCTCCTAAACCAAAGAAGATAGGCTTAATACACACTAGGAGTCTTATCAAGCTTTCGAAATTAAATATTTCTTGCCTGTATCACTTTCTTCTATCATGAAAAAATAAAAAGTTATCTCGATTTTTCTAAAAAAAAAAAGATTTTTGCTTCTCCTGAAAAGTAGCCATTTGCCCCTTACGTCAATTGAAATTTCCCCTAGCGATATATATATAAGCAACCCTACGTCCATTAAAATTGTTTCCCCGCGGGTGCAAATCATTGTAACGAAAACGTCAAAACTAGTGTTTTTTTTTCAATAAATTAAAATTTTCCTAATACGTGCCTCGAAAATATAGTAAGGTATATCTCAATGTGCCAGATACAGCAGCAGCATCCAAGTGTCATTGACAACAGAGAACAGTCGCAGCTCAAAAGAATCCACATCAATTTTCACATTAGACCTCTCTATCAGATGAGAAAGACACGCTTCAGGGCTCGAATAGTATAAAAATCGTAGGAACACATGAAAGCGGCGACTGCAGGTTATAATAATAACAACGTTAAATAAGATCACATTGAAATTCTTAGATAAAAATACACTTTTAAAGAATTTCATCGTCGCGTTCGGTATTTTATGAGTATTTTATTACTCGTGAAGAACGCTTGTTTATGTGGACCTACATAACATACTCGAATATTGGTATTTTATTTTCATAAAGAATAATTCCCGCGGCTTCGCCTTCGGCGGCCTGGACTCCAGTTATATTGCGGTATAAAGGACAACTATAAGAAAACTTATCATTTCTACGGAGAAATCTAAGTTTCCCTCGTGAATATAATTGAAAGCGGAACAAACAAACAAACTCACTTTCGGATTTATAATATTAGTAAGGATCTAATGTTACTGAAATTGTACAAGATACACAGTTAACTGTAACAGGCGTTTATAATTCAAATTTTGCCGTCTAATAGCTGATTAGCTGTGCCGGGATTATCCCGAGTAACATTATATACTCCGGTTCCCAGTAGAGCTAGTTCTAGCGTTAATTCCATTCCCGCAAGAATGTATGCAGAGGTATTTAAAAGATGTTTGCTTAGCAAGTGCCTCTGTCTACCCTGCTTTGGGATCAAAAAGGCGTGAAGTGTTTTTTTTATTTAAGATATCCTAATAGTGGTTTAGTGTATCGGATACAAAGCGACTAAATCTACACACATCAAGTGTCTAGGGATCAAGAACATTTTTAGCTCTAGAAAAAATCTAATTTATTTAAATCAAAACTAATCTTCTGGATTGGTCTCCTACTTAATTACCCATGCCTGTATCAATGACTTATCACCACATTTTGAATAAATTATGATTGAATACCGTTTTTGTAAAATATATTCTTCATTGCAATCTTCTACTTGTACTTGATCCCTAGACACTTTTGATGTGTGTAATATGCTGGTCATTTTTATAACCTACGCATTGTAGGCTAGTACGTAGATACGTAGCTCGTACGGTGAAAGAAAACATCTTTAACGACCTAAAAGGACGATAGTCGCTCTATCACGTTGAAACAAATACGCTGCGAGTATTTGCTGAGCAAGCAGTTTTGTGATCCGATCATCGCCACGCTTGGCAAGTGTTCATGCACCCAAATTATCATGGAAATGATTGGAGGAGGCCCACGTCCAGCAGTATATGTCATGTGACTGTCGATGAAGTAGTTTTTTATTGTTTAAAAAAAACCGTAAAAACGTACAAAAACGTCCTCAATGGCGCCACTCTTCTTACAAAATAAACAGTAAACATATTGTCAGGACTTTATGATTAGGATATTAATATTCTTTAAAAAAAACAGTCAACATAATTTTACACAAACCCGCTTGTCGTTTGGCAAATTTTATGTCATTTTTATATATGAAAAAAATAACCGTTATTTTATACGAAAGCGTTTATTGCATTGTTGACAACATAATGAAGCTGTTATCGTACAAAGTGAAAACGTAAACAAGATTTGTTTCGCGAACACGATTCATTCCGTAAATAGATTTTGTTACAGAAATAACTTGTAGAGATATAAAAATATATTTATTTTTTCCGGGCAGTGATGTGACCTATGCCTAAACAACCCACTAAGGATACTTTAGGATCAAAAGTCTATTTTTAAATGTTGTTTTTTTTAAACAAATTGAACAAGCGTTTGACCACCATCCCATCTGATGTTAAGCAGCGATGTGGTCTACGATGGAGCACACTTGTTCAATAGGTACCTATTCACCCCAGTGACTTGAAGACCTTCAGACTGTACTGCGCAGGAAACACAGACTCCGGCAAGTCGTTCCACATCCTGGCGGTTCGCGTTTTTCCGTTCTTCTAGGAGTCCTATTTTAGCCATTTACAGTTATTTAGTGTTAAATGGAGCATTTGGCCACCATTGCCCTTAGAGCATTGTTAGGGTATTATTATTACACCAAGAATGTCAACCTTAGGGTGATAGATCATATTTTTAGCAGACTGTACATCTATAAGATTAATTAGACGCCACTCTCTCAAGGCGCGTTTGCTTGCTTTTTTTAAAACAAAACAAGCAAACCCGGGGGGTTATCTCAATACAAGTGGTACCTACTACCCAACGTGTTGTAATGTAAACAGAATGCCAGTCCGATGTGTCACGCTGGCGGGAGGCCAAATTCCTGCAGTAGGAACCCTACGACACGCGAACAACTTTCGTATAACAACTCAATGTCACCTGGCGATGCTAAATGGCTGTGGTAATTCATTTTAATGATTTTTGCCTTAATAGTTTGGCCATGTTGTTTCTGGTTTATTAGTAGGTAGATGTAGGCAAACAGCAGTCGATAGCATAATTATAGCTGACAGAAATAGGAAAGACAGATGGGATTGTTTCATACAACACGCGTTGCGTTTACTTAATAAAACAAATATTTCCCAAATGAAATACCCTGTTGTTTATTCTATTTACACAGTTACAATCAATGAAATAAATAAAATAAATACACTTCACGCCTTTAATCCCAGTGAAAGTTCTACGAAACATATCACAAGTAGCTACTTTTGATGGATTGACAGAGAGTAATTAATTTATTTATTTATTGTTTTTGTGTGATTTTGGCGAACGAATGGTAGTCTTGATGTCTTCAAGTCACTGGGGTAAATAGGTACATAATGAACAAGTGTGCTCCACTGTAGACCACATCGCTGCTCAACATCAGGCAGGATGGTAGTCAAACGTTTGTTCACTGTGTTTAAAAAGAAATACTATTTCTATGTAAATCGTGCTTTATCCTCGCTGCTTAACACCAGGCTGGATGGTGGCCGTTTGCCATGTTTATTTGCGATAAAGAAACTCATATCGTAAGTAGCTCAATATTGTTCACCGGTATATATAAGCGCGAATATAATCAAAGGTAAGCTGGAGCTTGTCTTTGATTATATTCGCGCCGATATACCCGATGAATAATATTGAGTTATAACTTATAATTTCGCGCGCGTTTCATTAATAAATGATCACATTGGAAGTAATGAGTAATAAAAAAAAACAAGTAACAAACATAACCGAAGGTTTTAGATCGATAAATAGGTAACTCTCACTCAACTCTAGTTGAAATAGTATCGAAAATTTTTTACATTTACTGTTATACGAGGTAGGTAAATAGAAAGTTAAACAAAGTATGCTAAGTAAACAGGGTGGTATAAAATTATGGGCCCTGGAAGGCAACTATCTTAAATCCTTTATTTAGCTAATCGTACTAGTCCGTTAGTTATGAAAAGTAACAATACTGCATTAAATATTTTTTTACTTTCGATAGTCTGACCCGGGAATCGAACCAACTAAAAATTATTTAATGATTACCGCGGCGCAAAACCAAATATGAAAAGTATTATTAAATATGAATATCCTTTGCCCTCGAGACTGTATGATATATGTATGGTCAACAATATGTGACAAACTACTGCTCTGGTGGCATTTCATTTTGTTAACCACAGTTTTTCCCATGGGAATTCGGGAAAAATTAAAGCAAAGTTTATCTAAAGTCCGTTCAGTACTTTTCATAGTAAAAAGTGTACCCACCCAAACAATCTTTGCGTTTTTATAATATTAGTAGGATAAACTCTAGGGAAGTGTCGCAAATCAATGACCGATTTGACTGTTATATTTTTTCCACAACCGTCTCTTAACGTCTATATGAAGATATACTTTGTATTTGCAATGGTGAATGTAGTCAAAATATTTAAAGACTTTATTATATTTTACGACATAGTTAGTCGAAAAACAGTCAATGGGAAATAAATATGACGAGCTAATTCCATTCTTCTATCACCTTCGTACGTATCGGAGAATAAATTACTTTAAAAAATAACTGATGGAATAAAATACCAACCTATTTATTTCCTCTTTAGTCAGCTTCCGGGTCTCTACATTCACTGTCGGTTCACCTTCTTTCCCCACTGCGGCCACCTTATCTTCAGCCGTGAGAACTTTCATTCTGTTTTTTTTTTTTCACTTGTCCTCAAAAAAGTTTTCTATAACAATATTTGTAAACACTCGAAGTTGTCAAAAAAAAGAAAAAGTTTCGTAAACTTTTTTCGACGTTCGTTTTGGCGCGCTTATGAATTTGAAAGCGCGCGAATCCACGCTCGTCCCGGCACAGACTGTTTAGTTTCAGCCACCTGAAGGCCTGAAGTGACTCGTTGGCGATCGCGAGTACAAAACAACGCCGCGCAATATCCTGCATTCCAGAGCTATTTTAATCGGACGGTGACTCGACGACACATTTATTTACTTACAATGTTTTCGTTAGCACTTTTAATGACTACATTAAACTTAATAGTTTGAAAGTGTTTTTGTTTCTTTGATGCAAAAACTTTACATATCTATTTTTTTTTAAGTTCTGTTCTGCACCTTTTGATTTGATTGACATATTGCACATGTATAGAACATACATGGCTAACATAGCCTAAAATATTATTTCGCATCCGACTATGTTATTTCTAAATTACTGCAATAAATGTTTAAAAAAAACCTATCGCATAAAACTTTTAAAAACTTGGGGACCTTCATTAGGACCAGCGCAAAAAGATACAAACCACCTACCAACCTACGGTAGTTCGCTTGGAGTGAGTTGGCACAAAATACAAAGAATCCCTCCAAGGTAATATTAAAAGGAAACACCTTGATACGACTCATAAATATGCCATCTTGTTTCATGCAAGAATTTATGATAAGTATATTACGAAGCGCCACATGCGAAAGACTGGAGCAGTCCTTGTCGAGGTGAATCTGCCACATTCACTTTCACACTTTTCAATTCTATTCCAGGACTGTAAGTACCTGTCAAGGACCGAACCGAAAGTACCGAATCATCCTGAAGAGTACCGAAGCGTAGCACTTTTTAATATGGTTGCGTTATGATTTTTTCTGCCGTGTGGTGACGGCGAATAGAATACATATGTCACGATCCCAGCCCAACTTTTCCCGTCATCGTAAGAGGCGACCGAGGGCTCTCCAGAGGCCGGGCAGCACTCTCTGTGAGTTAAACCACAACACCACTGCGATCGCCAACCCGCCTGCCAAGCATGGTGATTATTGGCATTTCACTACAAATTACGGAAATCATTGGGGGAGGCAGTAGACGTTATGTGACTCATGATGGTGATTTTTTTACTGAGTTTAGACAATTGTATAGGTACGGAAATATTAATATTTAAAGCGAAATTTCTACACTAAAATCACTGTACCTACACGGTTCCCTCTATCGCTGAACTTTGGCATGATTAAATTAACAAGCTCAGCTGGCCATTAATAACTGTACATTAGAGGTACTGCTTTAACATTTTTTTTTAATCATTCATTTATTTGCATAAAATACAGGTAAATTACAAAGTGGCAAAATATGTTAAGTGCTTAAGTGTCCATTCCGCATTTTTGCCCTTCTCAAGCATGAAAAATGAAACATAATATAAATAGGTACTATACAATCATAACATGTTAAATCATTAAACATTCAAATATTATATTAATTGAGTTAAACTTCTCATTTCATTATTATTTTTCATATTATATCGCACAAATTGGTATAATAATGATGGGCCCATTGGTGTAGTGGTCAGCATGTCTGCCTCTATACCGTAAGGTCGTGAGTTCGATTCCCACCACTGACAGGTACTTAGAGGATGAACTTTTAAGTACTTATCGGATGTGTCTGGGTGTTATATTTAAATATGTATTAAATTAAAATAAAAAAAATCTATTGAAATAAGTGTATTTCGTTGTCTAAATTCCATAACACAAGTGCTTCAGCTACTTAACATGGGATGAATGGGCATGGGCAATGTGTGTGTTGTTGCAAAATATAATATCAAAAAAAATAACTGAATATGATTTTTTTTTTGTTGGAAAGTGAAAGAGGGTGGCCCCATGACATGGAAACCAGGACCTGATGATACATGCCGTAGAAATTTAGAGAAAACTTTGACTCGTAGGGAGTTTTAAAATACTTAGTTTACTGGTTGATGTTGATTTGTTTTCAGTGAAAAAACAATTCGGAAGAAAACAATTGTAGGACGACGAGTGTTTAAATAATATGATACGACTATTATAAATATTATTAAATTATTTGAATTTATTATATTAAATAATGTACCAAATTCAAATAATTTAATGGGCAAAATGTTAAGAAAATGATCTAAATACTTACTCCAAACTTGAAATGTACACAAAA
>SJJU01023202.1:0-10914 GCA_012932125.1 Conopomorpha cramerella | reverse complement strand
AAATCTACTACAGTTCGTACGCAATTACGAAGTAACGAAACAAAAAATATTCAAGAAGTTTTTCCCACAGCTCACGTCACCAGTCCGTCCATACCTTCACACCCATATCAATCAATACATAGTATAAAACAAAGTCACCTCCTGCTGTCTGTCCCTATGTCTGCTTAGATCTTTGAAATTTAGGCAAAGGAATTCATGCGGTTTTCTTTAGTTAATATAGTGATTCTTGAGGAAGATGTTTTATACATGCATATAAAGAAACATAAGGTATATTGGCAAAACAACGTTTGCCGGGTCGACTAGTACAAGTACAAAATATTTGTTCAGTAATTGATGTGCGGGTCTGTCAGCGTATCATCTCGTCTGTGGGTTAGTGTGTGGCTGCATGTACCGGCTTGGTTCTGTGTGCATTTGGTAAGCTTAAACTCTAATTACATTCATATGACTTGAATGTCATTAGAGTTTAAGGTTCATTGTTTACCTACTTGTCACAATATACATACAACTAAACCTTATCAATGTTTTAATGACACAGGACGTGTTAGCCAAACTATAGACTATAGACCGCTTTCTTGGCCACCATCTACTTATTTCCCATATTAACAGGACTATTTTTAGACCCCCGCGAAATTTCGTATAATCATTCTCCAACACCAGCCCTCTAACCACGCAATGCATGGAAAATAAATATTTTTGAACATTCCATGAAAAAAAACATTTGTTTACATTTTCAGTAGCTTCAGTGACGGCCAACGCCGTGCGCAGTCGCTGGCTATCGCTCTGGTGACAACGTTCGCTCACAAAATTTAGATTCAGATAATTGGCTGTAAAATAGGATAATTAAAATATCGCCTTAAATTATTACATCACTGGCGACATATAATTCCGCGGGAGACCCAAAAATAATCCTGTGTACATTGGGTGTTTGGCTTGTGCCGTAGAGCCTGATCATCGCTTAGAACAAATTGTCTCAAACGGTTGCTAGGTACATGTTGGACTCATATCCCATGTTGAACATTCAAAGGGACCGGTCCAACTCTACTTGAGACAGCAAAATAATAAACCGTGTAGGGTGTTTTTGGCAAAGCCGATAGTGAGCGGAGACACCACGGTCATTGATCCCTAAGTGTCAAACACTTTCCAACCACGACTCTTCTTCGATCTTGCCTTAACCGACAGGAATACCTAATATGGGGGAAGTGCAGCAGATTTCTCTCATGTATAGAAGTATCTTTGTAGCGAAGCCGGTGCCATACCTCTTGGTATCTTTGCTTATCCTAATGAATGTTTCTGGGTAGGGATAATCTTTGTGTGTAATGGATGGAAGTTGGCCCCAAAAAGATAAAGGTCCATTCTCTTTTTCCGGGACAACTTACCTCGTGAAAATACATTCCAGGATATTTGTTTATATGAGCCGTAAGACTTTCGTACACAATAATTAATACTAATACATATTTTGTTTATTTACTTTCAATATAAATAAATACTTAATGAATGAAATGAAGTGTTTTGCTCTGAGCTGAAGGTTCGTTGACTATGGTTGGAAGTGCATTAAACTTTTGTTGTTTATTTGAATTATTAGTTTTCCTGTTGATATATTGTATGTAAATATATCATAATATAGCTTTTAATGAGTTACACCTGTTGCCAACAGGGGTTGGCAGAGATAATGGGTCCCTTTTCATCATAGTTATCTTCTTCACCGAGTGGGTAGAAGCAGCCTCAGAAGAATTCATGAAGGGTATTGACGGTGCACTGAAGTACAACCTACTTAGTATGACAAGGATATTTTGGCATGTGGCTAAAACAAAATCGATTCGACTTGTTTTGGCGAATAATTCTTAATATTATCACAATACAAGGATAAACCAAACCAAGAATCTAAAAATACGGGGGCGGCGACAAATAACTATGAATATCTACATTGCAGTATGCTGCGTGTAAAAGGTCCCCCAGCAATGGTCTTAGCAACGTTGTCGGGCTCGTCAATATAAACAACTTTTACTATGGCAACAATGCGAGGAAATGTAAAAAAAGTTCCATCCACATAAATGAATGTCAATAATAAAAATCGTCTAGGTATTTCGTATTCCCTTGGACGTAGTGGCTAAGGCTGTTCCGGGAGCCCCGGCAATAACGCGGGAGTGGTCACCGTGGGATTTTAGTGGATGCGAGTCCCACATAACCCCGCCGCTGTCCCCGTTAGCGGTGGGGTATCCATATGGGATTTCCCCACAATAAAAAAAGGTATTTCGTAGTGAGATGAAAAATAAATTCCCAGCTTTGTCGCCCTAAAAGTTGACGCGCACAATAACTTTTCTAAAAGCACTCCTTGGGGGCCTTTTACACGCAGTATGAGTGGTTTTATAAATATTTACGTGATTGATGCATCTTCATTGCACTCAGTCCTTTCACGTCAATCACCAACTAGTTTAAACTAGTGACGGTGAATTTATTTATTCCCAAGCGTTTTCCTCAATACACAACATGAAATATGCAAAAAGCGCAATTAACATAAGTAATTGATACGGGTGTGGGCTTCACGACAGTGTTACCTGGACACTTTGAACTATGGTTGAACCTCGTTCAACAAACTTGCAGTATGCAGTTGGACTTTAATGTGCATCTGTCACTGTAGGACTGCGCAAGGCCGTATCCAGACTGATTTATTTCATTCATAGGCAAGATGAATTGTAGGTATTTATATAACTTATCGCGAATATAAATTGTATGTAAATACTTGTCTGTTGTGTAAATAATGTAATTTTAAAGAAAAAAGAACCCGACACCCACCCATTACCTACCTACTAGTCATCCCTAAGATTCCATTATAAATCCATTAATGGATGCCCAGTCGCTCAGGGTAGAGTCTAGTTTATGTCGGACTCTCACCGACTAAAACCCCTCCGATGGTCGTCGGCGGTGCGTTTCGGGTGACACTGGGACCTCCTAAGAATGCACGAGTGTCATCCTCACACTGCGTTCTGCAGGACTCGGCTCAAATTCGGGGAACCCTACCCGGTCCCCCGTACCTTAGGACTGACCGGAGTAGTTATTGTAATAGGTGGTACTTGTACAGCGTGTAAAAGGACCCCGAGCAATGGTCTTAGAAACGTTTTTGGGCTAGTAATTTTTTTCTCATTTCCCCGCAATGTCGTCATAGTAAAAGATAATCATATTAACGAGCCCAACAACGTTTCTAATTGCTCGCGGTCCTAAAATAACGAGATAATTTTGCAAAAATATAAAATGTATATTTAACAGCTTAATTAAATGGCACCATACTATGTATACAATAATATTATGTACAATTAATTTTTAAATTTAATATGTCCTTAATTTTACATCTTACCGATTTATAAATTCATTTACATAATCAATAGCAGTTATAAAATATTGTGCAATAATGAAATTTGGGGATAAAAAGTTATATTATTGTAAAAAAAATAGTAACATTCATACATACAATATTTCCGCGTATATAATACAAAGGTTCATGGGAATCATATACTACTTAATAATCAGCGCCTAATTGTAAGAAAAAATAACCCTTATTTGTTCCGTCGCGTCGCAAGGTTACTTTTAGAAAAAAAAACGTTTTATTTTAATAGCGTTTTTGAGATACTGTAGTCTGTAGTGACTCTTTATGAAAAGAGGGACAAAGGAACAATGAGACTCACGCGGCCATTCCTTGCCCGTAGGTACCTACTCTTAATTTGTTCATAAAAAAGAAGTATGTAAGTACATAGGTATGTACCTAATGATAGTATGTACGCCTCGAGCTCGTTCATACATCAAGTTGTATAATAAAACAAAGCTCAAGTCAGTCTTTTAAAAGCATAGAGTTTAAAACAAATATTATCACAATAAGTCGAAACTATGTTAAATACGTTTTAAGTAGGTGTTAGTGTTTTTTACTGTGCAAGAAGTACATGCGAATGGTGACCGAAATAGTTGGTAGGTGACCGGTAATAGGTATAATCCGTATTGTGACGGTGAATAGAGTACGTGGGTCACCAGCTCACTCCATGTTTGGCCGTCGTGGGGATCCGTGCGAGACGACCGAGGGATCTCTCCAGAGGACGGGCAGCAGCGCTCTCTGTGAGTCAAACCACTACACCAAATCGCCATGCCACTGTCCTTCCCCCCAAATGATCTTGGAAATCATTGGCGGAGGAGTTCGTCCAGCCCTCCTAGCACAGCGCACCAAGAAATACATGACAAGACATACCAGGCACTGCGATTGGTTGAAATAAGCTGAGTCGCACCATGTGTGACATAGCAGCCAATCACAGCGCGTATTTGTTCTATGCCGTGTCTTTCTTGACGCCCATGCTAGGGCTGAAGCAATGGACGTCATGTGACTGATGATGAATAGGTATCATACCTTTACACACGTGAAAGTACCTACACTCAAATTTCAACTTAAATGGTAATGGCACCCTTTCGCAGTTATGTGCAAAAATAGTGTGTACTAATCACGTCACATACATAATTGATACATAATTTAGATAGCAAATAGTACAAATTCACGTTTGAAAGGAATGATACCTACCTATTACCGGTATTCTTATTAGTTTACTACGAGACAAAATGCCACAAATATGTGTGTAAGAGCCCCATTAAATGATTATTTTTATAGCAAACAATTTATCAAATATTATCTCACAAACAATTTGTACCATATCGATACCGGAACTAGCTAAGGTCGTAAGGGACAAACCCTGATATTAAAATTAACATTTTTTTATCCTTCACTTACGACCTTTGACATTTCCTGTAGTTATAACATTGGCATACATCATATATAAATCATAGAACAAGGATTGTAAGGACAAGGCCCTTATGTGTTAGGGCCAAGGTCAAGTAAACAAGGTAACCGGATACACGAATCTAACGTATGATCGTTAATCTTATTTATGATTTAACAAATTATATAAGAAACGGAAGGGCCCGCGTTCGTCCAATTTGCAATTATAGCGTCGGAGAATCGAAAGTGAGCTACGAGAGTTGGAATGTAGTCTATTTTTTATTTCGAAGGGCGAATTTGACAGTCCCTATGTGTACAATATAATACTTTATTCCCATGTAAATTAATTTTAAAATTGAATACAAACAGACCTCACCAGATTGGTGATGTTCTGGCGGAAGGTGGCGTGAAAAGTACTCGAGGTCAGGTATGAAAAGATTTATGAATGTAGATGAAGCGAAAGGGGTATGTCAGGACCGTGAGAAATGGAGATCTGTAGTCTCTGCTCTGCCTACTCCTCTGGGAGACAGGCGTGAAATGTATATATGTATGTACGTACAAGCAGTTAAAGATCTTCGTAAAATATACTCTAACTTGATTGCAGCAGGGTACAAAAGTGTGCGAATGGGAACTGTCATATGTATATTATGACGTCGAATAAAAAAAATACTATAGTACAAGTCTCATCGACGGGCACGTACCTTCAGAGAGATGATCCAGAAAAAAAGGTCTGAGGAAAAACATATGAGGGAAGAAGTCCAGAAAAAACCGATCCTATTGTGCTCCAGTAAGACGACCTCCATACGGTTCCTCGGTTCATTTACCTCGGAAGCTATAGTGCTTCCGTGGTACCAATCATGGTGATACAGACAAGGACATCGCGGTAAGAATAAACAAGGCGAAGGTCACCTAAGCTCTGTTGAGCCAAGTGTGCCGCTTGAGGACTTTGGACTTCCCAAAATCCTCATGCGGCGCATTAAGATGCGCGCGAGAAGAGATGAGATAAATATGGCTTCTTTAATTCTCATTTGCAAATTACGAATTCTGTCATGTGATGGTTCACTCTTCAGTTTTAATGAGGCTTTGACGATATACTTTGAGCATATTTTATTTATAATTGCACATACAAAGAAACATTACTTTACTAATGGCAAATGTGTTGGGAAAAATAAAA
The DNA here is from genome assembly GCA_012932125.1 of Conopomorpha cramerella. Classification (NCBI taxonomy): domain Eukaryota; kingdom Metazoa; phylum Arthropoda; class Insecta; order Lepidoptera; family Gracillariidae; genus Conopomorpha; species Conopomorpha cramerella. The sequence continues at coordinate 4,990 of SJJU01023202.1, read as the reverse complement.
AAAGCTTTCTTCAATTTCAGGGTCAAATTCGTTATATTCTTCGGTTGTGAGACGTGGACACTGCCATCTGGGTCTCATGAACCAGCTATGAGTTTGTGACATGATGACGAACATTGCACTAATGGACTGGAGCGACCAAACACGTTGCGGATGGCATGGCGACCTGGTGTGAGCTGTAAAGAATCTGTGCACCAACTCCCTAGCAAAGCGCTCCAAGAAAGACATGAAAAACATACCAAGCACTGCGATTTGCTCGAACACAAGCCGAGTCGCACGATGTGTGGACATAAAAGCCAATTTACAGCGCGTATTTGCTCTATGTCGTGTTTCTTGACGCGCTTTGCTATCGGGGCAGAGGGGTTCCATAACACAACAACAGGGAAAGTGATCCAGTTGCCTAAATTACTCACTAGAGGCGCTTCATACATTATCTTCGATCCGATCATAGATCAAGCGAGATTCACGTTACGTTCAATGCTATATTTAAACTTTAATTTGATTGGCCAGAAACCCCCTTACCAATAAACGCGTTGTAACTTATACCGAAGTTATTACAGGTCGACTGAAACTGGTTCATCCATATTTCAAAGCCGAGCTTTGTATAATGTCGGAATAGATAAACCGCGTTTATTGGTAAAGCCGGTATATGTTTGAAGAAAAATAGTTCATATGGCCTATTACTCTAGACCTGACAATACCTTAGTTGATTTTGGTACCGTATGCCTCTGGGTCAATAGTACCATCAAGTAGTACCACGAGTGCAGAAATTATAGTACTGGTGGTACCCGTAGTAGCCCAAGGTCGGATCATTTGTAGTTTGGGGGCCATTGGTGGTACCACAGAGCCCGAGGCATACAGATAAGTAAATAGATAAGACTGTATACAAAATTCTATGTATATCTCTTAACACACATAAAAGGGCATATTACTAAGCTCCTTAGTAGCCAACCTCGCGGCCCTATTCAGCGTGACGTTGCAGTGCGAGTGCAACGACTCTAGATTGTCGTTCTCTTTCTTACTCCACTTGGTCTCCATGGCAACGGAGAAAGCCGTACACGAGAAAGTACATAGCAGACTTATTAATATGCAGACTCTCATTTTCAAGGCATCGCTGGGTTGTTCCAGAAGGCGAAGGAAGTTGAAGTTCTTGGTGTCGAATAGTATCTTTTCTATGACGTCCGCGTGTTCCGGAAGGTCTTGTAGTACAGTCACGAGGATGCCCACTATGTTTAGGACTATACGCGGCGATTTGGAATCTAGAATGAAAAAAAGAAAATTTTCAAATCAAATGAAATATTTTTGCAACATAGGTAGATAACATGGTAATGGTATTATTACATTTTTTTGTAACACTATGATGTGCTATTTTTACATCCGAATTTTGCAACTCTCCTACCGTATCCTACTAATATCAGACCAGCTCAGATCATGGTCAAGCAAAGTATCGTGTACCTACAGTCAATGTCTTCAAGTCACGGGTAAATAGGTGCCTAATAAACAAGTGTTCTCCAACGTAGACCACATCGCTGCTTAACATCAGGCAGGATGGTGGTCAAACGAGTGTTCACTATGTTTAATAAAAAGGTTGTGTTTGTGTAAAAGACACAAACTATGCTGAAGAGATGCCGCATATACACAAATATGCTCTGCCTATGCCTGATGCAATACATGCAAAGGCAGCATATAAAGAAGTATATAATTTATAGGTAGGTACAATACAATATTATAATGAGGAAAGCTTTGATTTTTTGTTTGTTTGAATTGAATAGACTCCGAAACTACTCGGCAGATTTGAAAAATTATTTCACTGTTGCTACATTGCTACATTATTCCTGAGTAACATACGCTATATTTTACCCCAAAATTCCCACGGGAACGAAAAAACGCGAGTAACATCGTACTAGTAGTTTATAAAATGCCTTGAAATAAGAATTTCTCAACATAAACCTAATACTTTAATTTCATTTGAAGTTAAATAGGCAACGCTTTAGATCTGTTTATACAAGATGTCATACGATGTACGATACAGTAGATAAAAAATATTATTACGTAACATGTCCGCGCAAAAAAATACTTCCACTTAAAGAAATTACATATATCAATAAAAATGAAGTTTGACATAAGACCACACACGCCGCTGATCCAGTTCATTCACTATCTGCGCGTATGTCGTAATAATATTCAAATATGTATCTGATAGGGCACGTTTCTATTAAAATAAGTGAAATGAACATTTCGTAAAATTCTCAACCTTATCACTATACATCTTAAGACAAAAAATTAAATACAACAAAGAGGTACTTTATAGTAATACAACACACAACAACAGACAACGAGTCCCCGATTGACGTCATCGTTAGAATGTGCCCTCAACATTAACAATCAGAATTTATCGAAGCTATAAATTAAGTTTTGGGAATGGCGCCATATTGATAATTACAGGGCATGTCATCTCGTAGGTACGTTTCTCAATTGAGTTATAGCGCTCAGTCAATAAGCATATATTAGTCAGTGGCGTGCACAGCATATAGGCAAAAAGACACTGCCTACAAGCTCAAAGTCGCACAGCGTGCTATGGAAAGGGCTATGCTCGGCGTTTCTGTGAAGGATCGTATCAGAAATGAAGTGATCCGACAGAGAACCAAAGTCATCGACATAGCTCATCGTTTTAGCAAGCTGAAGTGGCAGTGGGCCGGCCATATTTGCCGTAGAACCGATGACCGTTGGGGAAAACGAGTTCTCGAGTGGAGACCGCGTCTCGGCAAACGGAGTGTAGGACGCCCTCAGGCAAGGTGGACTGATGATATACGCAAGATGGCTGGCAGAAGCTGGATGCGAGAAGCCGAAAACAGATCACAGTGGCGTGCAATTGGAGAGGCCTATGTCCAGCAGTGGACAAGTATGGGCTGATGATGATGATGATGACACTGACTACCTTAGTATTGTAGCTTCCCGACCTAATAATAGAGTTATTGCTAGAACTTTTTTTGTTGTACTCACGACATAGGCTAACGAAGGTCCTGTGTTTTGTGGGTGAGTAGATAGATAGGTACCTTGTTTCGTAAAGACAAGTTACCTATACATAGGTGTCAATCCTTGGGGATTACTGCCTACCTTGTCGTAAATTCCAGTGCACGCCACTGATATTAGTGATACATGCCGGTTGACCTTTATTTAAAGCAGTAAAAAACAATGCCCAATCCCCGTATGTTATACAAGTCAATCGTCCACCGCTAACTAAACTAAGTGAAAACTAAACTCAGTGAACTAAGCTAAACTAAAACTAAGTTGTCCGTCCACCAACAAATAAGCTAAAACTCTGTTAGTGATGGTCAGTTTGTGCTAGAACGTGGAGTTAACCGATCGGTGGGGCAACTACATGACAACTTACGAGCAACAAGAGAAACATTCCGTATAAGAGAATCCTTTTGTAATTATTTTAACAATATAAATTAAACATACTATCACATATTCCCGGATTTTTCATTTCACTATCCTCTTCCACCGTTTTTTTATTATTTACAAACACGTACAAACAACACTAGCGAAAGGCGCCAGAGGGGTACGTCAAGGGAGCGAGGGGCGCTAAGTTTAGCTCACATAGTTTCGAGCGGCCTACACAACTAAGTTAGTCCGACTTAGCTGGGCTATTTACGTAGATTAGCTAGCATAGTTTGCGGTGGACGCACATGTATAAAAAACTGACCCAACTATGCGAGCTAAGCTAAACTAACTTAGTTTAGTTGGCGGTGGACGATCGGCTTAAATCAAAGACACAGTATCTTCTGTCCCTTATTGCGTAGCAGAGTAATTCTAGATCCAAACTGTCAAAATTGTAGTTAAAGTGACAGTTTGGATCCAGAAGTACATAATTTTCGTTACATTTTTGTGGAAAAGAGACTGAAGGTGGTACGGGGCTTGCAAGTATACGTAGTTGCGTTTGGTCTGAGGATAGAGCACTTTCGTACCTATTTACCACTTCAGAAATTTGATCAGCCGATTGCCACTTTATATGACAAGGTATTTTAGTTCCTTGGCGAGAGTTTGTATTTGTTTATTTTATGCCATAATTAAAATGTTAGTGAAACGCTTCGAATGTCTCTCGGCCCATGATACCTATCTTAATATTTTTAAGGGTTATCCAGAATGATAGTTAGTGTGCCTATCACCGCTATTGGAATGTCACAACTTTAGGAGTACAGGGTAACCTAACTATTTTAATCAAAGCTTATGTATGTTATATGTACCTGCTTAGGGATAAATTTCATTGCTACACCTCCTTGAGCCTTCTTACTACAGCTCGAGCTTGTCTTTGATTATATTCGCGCCTATATACCCGGTGAACAATATTGAGTTACAATGTCTGTGCGCGCTTCATTAAAAAACGATATACACCTCCTTTATACTGTCGTAATTAATTATTTAAGTAAATTATTGCTAATGCCAACAAATACGGGATATTTCTATACTACCTCCTGGCAACACTAGCAAAGCTATGACAGCCAATCACAACATTTGGTCCCAACCACGCCACCTATAACTTTTCAAATGAGCCAACCGCGTGTTTAGAGGAAGTTGGCGGTTGGCGTAGGTTGGCGTTCGGTGGAAAGAAAGTACTAGAGGTGGAGAACGGAGACGGATCGCCAGTCTTGGGGAGATTTTTGAAGAATATAGTATTGTACAATAAAGTTTGTGAGACTTGTAGTACTTCTTAACCCAACGTGAAATGTAATAATAGCACAAGTATTGCTAAATATAGTATTATAATACACATTGTCCTCATTTTATTTCAATACTGAAATCAAACCGGGGACCTTTGGGTCAATCGCATCGGTCGTCAAACGCCTGACCATATAAGGGTCACTACTACTACGCGGGAACTACAAGCGTATTTTACTATTTAGTTTACGCGTTCGAAGTGCAATGGATTTATGTTGTTTTAAACATGGGTTTTCACATGTTGAATCTTTTTCGTACTGCGCAATCAGCC
>SJJU01023196.1:0-15350 GCA_012932125.1 Conopomorpha cramerella | reverse complement strand
AAAAAAATAACACATGTAACTGGAAAAACCATTCGACGTATAAAATTGAAAACAGAGCTGCAATAAATTGTTAACTTTGTAAAAATTGATCAAAATCCAACTACAAAAGTGGGAGAGCTGCGAAAGAGTCGGACCACAGAACGGATTTATGGCTTTGGCAAGCTCCGGGTAAAAAGTTCACGCAAATATAAATTTCCATACTCGATAATGGGGTTATCACGGGAAATCGTTGAGGGGTGGATCGTTCATTTGAAATCTTTACTAGGTATATAATTGCTTCAATTACTATAATTAGTACTAATATGTATGAAATATGTAGTTATCACAGTGGCGTGCAATTGGAGAGGCCTATGTCCAGCAGTGGACAAGTATGGGCTGATGATGATGTAGTTAAGAGATATTACGAACGCTAAATAACATGGCTGCTACAAAATTTTCTAATTCTACTACCACCTCTCGGTTATACTGTTGCTTCGATAGTTTTGATGGACTGAATATAGTAAGTGGGCTGATTTGTAGGTATTATATTATTGAGTGAACATATTGAATATGTATGTACATGATTTATTGCAAGGTTGTTGGGGGGAAATTAATATAACTAATGAAAAAACAAAAGAAAACCTTGACTTGTCAAAATAAAAAGAAAAATATTGTTCTGCGCTGCCAGTCACGCGGCAGCAAGGAGGCCACATTTTTATTTTATTTTTTTTTTACAACAACACACACATTGCCTTCATCCCATGTTAAGTAGCTAAAGCACTTTCACGAGTTCTTTTAGTTAGAGAGTCTGACTTATACCATGGGCTCAAGTCTATTTCACTCTCGTAGTTCCATCGCTCTGACATCGCAGCGACTAACGACGTAGACAAAGAATTTGCTCTATCACCCTAAGGTTGAGACTCGTATGAATGTTATTGGACATTAAGGCTCATTGTTCACTTGTCACAATATAAGAACTCTACCTTATTGATGTTTTAATGACACAGGAAATTTCACCAAAACTGATAGATGACTTTCTCGGCGGACCGTATATTGATGATTTGGTTTCTTTTATTTCACTGTTGGTACTTCCTTAGTAAAACAGCGATGCATATCGTTTGTCACTTATATTATGGCAAAGCCATATATCTACGAAACTTTAGCAGACTTGGCCTTCAAGACAACACCATAGAGTATTGGATTTTAAACAGCGGAGTATACTTTCGCTGTATTCTGTGACGGGTTTAGACGGATCTATTTTCTTGCCTATAAAAATATACAATCCAATCGTAACTGGAAATTTCTTGTGTCGTGATGAAAACTACCTTGTGATGCTATTTTACACAGTAAACTACGGCGCATAGTAAATTTAAATAATGCTTTCAATTTGCTATCCGCCGCATGGGACTTAACGCAAAACATAGATCTCTAATGTAAATATATCTCGTTGTCTGATTTCCATAACACAAGTGCTTTAGTTACTTAACATGGGATGAAGCCAATGTGTGTCTTGTTGTAAAAATAATGTAAAAACTTGTAACACAAAACTCCTAAGAACAATCTCAAATATCCTATTGACTCTGCAATAAAAGATTCTGTACGTAACAGAAGTTTTAAACAATCTTCAACACGTATAAATATTTTGGTGGACAGATAAAAATGTAAGTTTTCTTTTGTTACAGGCAAATCCTTCACGTTGACAATAACGATATCGACGTCGCCGCCGCAAGTGACCACCTACAATAAGGCCATCAAAGTCACCGTGGACGGACCTCGGGAGCCCAGATCTAAAACCAGTTAGTATGAAGATACACGATTGTTGTAGAAGGCCGTATTTTTTTTGTTTAATAGCGTTGTGGAGCGCGTGTGGCCCAGTTGGTCGGATACTTGACTAGTAACCGGGAGGTCGCGGGTTCGAGTCCGGCTACTGGACATGTACCAATGGGACACTTTTTCAGAGCCTACGTACGCAACGCAACGCTCGTACGATGAAGGACAACATCGTGATAAAACCCGCACACCACAAGGTGTGTGCACCCTATAACAGCGATGGGATCACCCCCTGTCACGTTGGGTTATATACGCTTGGTGAACCGTGGACATTTGCTCTAGCAAGTGCATCTGCCTACCCCGCTCTGGGATTAAAAGGCGTGAAGTGTGTGTATTTGTATTTTTGTTTAATAGGATGAAATCCTCATGGACATCCCGCCGCTATGAGACGGGGTAGTATCAGACTTCTACTCACCACACTTCGTGTCGTGCAATTGAGGAGGCCTATCTCCAGCAGTGGATAGGCTGATGATGATGATTATTGGTAGCGAGTGAGTTAGCTCACTTATTCTCATCCAACATCAATCATACTAAACCTTAAATGAACCATACATATTATCAGTGGCGTGCACACCATATAGGCAAGAAGACACTGCCTACCTTAGTATTTTGATTACCCGACCTAATAATACAGCTATTGCTAGATTTTTTTTTTGTTGTACTCACGACATAGGCTAACGAAAGTCCCGTGTTTTGTGGGTGAGTAGATATGTAGGTACCTTTATTTAGTAAAGACAAGTTACCTATACATAGATGTCAATCCTTGGGGATTACTGCCTACCTAGTCGAAAAAGCCAGTGCACGCCACTGCATATTATTAATCAATCTTCACTTCCCAGCCCTAAAGAAACGATAATCTATGTATAATAGAAAATTAAGCGCGTGGAGAATACCGAAATTTTGGGGTCCCTTAGTAAATATGTAAAGGATACCGTTAAGGGATTGCGTAGTTCGGATTGTTGATTGCCAGGGTCGACGCTGACAAATGAGTTGGGCTCCATAGTCGTTCCCGATCCTTTCGCATCTCCACTAATGACCTATCAATCCTCATCACCACTGGGAAGAATTTAAATGGCTCAGCGGAATAGTGTAGCTTAGACTTAGCGTAGGTGGAGGCCGGGGCGACTGAAAAAAAATAAAGGGTTGAGTAGGGATAGCAAAGAAAATTTTTGCTTCGAGATTTTAAATGTAAGTTTGTGCAAAGGGTTCAGTAGACACAGCAAATATTTTTTGTCGTAAAATATAAAAATAACATACGCTCCTTCCTGTACAAAAAGTAAAAAATCATTACTCTTATAACCCTTTATTTTTACCAGCAAAAATAGGGACTATATAATAAGGATAAAAGTACATATTAAGTATACGTGGTTAGTTTTCAGGCATGTTCAATAACACGTTTAGTATTTAAATCCTCAGAATTGTCACTTGTAAAAATGAAAATAAGTATTGACAACCCGGTGACGTTTAAAAGAGTGTCATTTGATGTGATTTCTAAATTCATAGTCACTCCAGTTTTATCCAAAAAGGGCTGTTATAACGTCCACATAAAATCCTGGCACAATAGAAAAACTAAAAAATAAATACACATTTCATTGCCAGTCCGAACCTTTTCTTCCGACCGTACCTACCGTCTCCTAGCTAGACGAATGTAAAGGCGCAAAGGATGTCGGGTGTGTAATGAATCGGTTGTTTAATTAATTAGCGGAGGAGGGCCTGAAACCCGCCATGGGGAGGTGTGCATGTGTTCTGCATATTGATTTATTGTTCAGCCTCACGCGCGTCTTCAATTATTTAATTTATCTTCTGAACGTCTACTCGATTTATGTATATGTGTGTGTGTATCGATGTATATTTATGTGTATGTGTGTGTCTGTATTTTCTCTCGTGGTAGGTACTTGTTAATGTGCATAAAGTTAGACCAGTAATACATCAGAAACGGATGACGGTTTCATAGCGGTCTGATTACTTATTACATTGAAATTGAGTAAAATATTTGTTTGAACAAATTGAACCCTCAATAACTTATTTGATATGTGTATAGGTATAATTTAGTACTACCACCGACGCAAATCAATACATAGCATACAAATAGGCTCACCTCCCGCTGTCTGTCCCTATGTATGCTTAGATCTTAAAAATTACGCAACGGATTTTGATGCGGATTTCTTTAATGTATAGAGTGATTCTTGAGGAAGGTTTATATGTCTTATATATACATAATAATATATTAGCAGATAAACAGTTTGTAATGTTGGTATACTGGCAAAACAATGTTTGTAGTAGTAACTTCTAATTTTTACCGGGAGGTCGCGGGTTCGAGTCCGGCTACTGGACGTGTACCAACACTTTTTCGAAGCCTATACACAACACAAAGCTCATACGGGGACAACATCCTGATGAAACCCGCACACCACAAGGTGTTTGAACCCTATAATGACGGACGATGGGCTCACACCCCGTCACGGTTAAATACGTTTGGTGAACCGTGGGTATTTGCAAGTGCCTCTGCTTACCCCGCTTTACGATTAAAAGGCGTGAAGTGTGTACTATTAGTTGTTGTATACTTTAAAAATCTATTTCGCTCATACAAAAAACGTAATTATTTACTTCTGTAATTATTGCGTTCATCAAAATTGTGATAAATATAAAGATCAGTTCATCAGTTTCATCGTCTAAGGAGAAATGATTGCTTATTGCCCGTAGATTTGTGAAAAACGCACACACAATTTAGTAAGTGGAAGCTGGAGCCTTTTCTTGTGATATGTTTATGTTTAAATCTCAGGTTTACAATAACTCAAGATTTACTCAACCACCTTTTTATTATATTTCATCTGTAAAGATCGATAGTAAATAAAAGATTTTTATCGTTAGATTAGTAATCGACTCATTCTCTGGTATTGTAGCTCTCTTTCTGATATTTATTTTACAGGAAGAACAGGAAATGTCATGTTAAATAACTCACGGTATAAAACTGGCACTTACCTTAATTATGTTCTTATATAACTTTCATGGCAGAATTTTCCACTCAAGCATAGTACTAAGTAGTCCTTCCTCCATTTACTTCAATTACAAAGTTCTCCCCAGGGACCATTTATTTTTTGGAAAATTGTAAGAGTGAACTTTAGTACAATTATTTTTTGGAAAAGTGTAAGAGTGAATTTGCCAATTTTGGTTCTTACATGGACAAATTGTAAAGTATGTAGTCATTTGCAAATTTATTAGGTACTTTGAAACTTATTTCGACTTCAGAGTTCGAATAACGCTACTGTAAATAAACAAACATAAGTTGTTAAAACTAAAATACATAAAAAAGATTATCTCCAAGCCGACAATATAAACAGTCCACTGCGTTATCGTTTATTTATCAAGCAGATAAATTAGGAAACTACTCACTATGATTCGCAATCAATTGAAATATATTCAACAATGTTCAATTCACAGAATCTGTCGTGTAAAATAAACATCCGTTCGGTAAAACTAATATGCTAAATGACAGCTCATTAATAGGTACACACGGCTCCGATATCCATTTGCATACTTTTATTTACGTTGACATCTCGACAAAGTCGCACAATCCAGCTCACGTCTATCACTGAGCGGCACCATTCGCCGATAATAACCCAGTAATTGCACCCACACAACAAACAAATACACACACACACACCCACACACACAAAACAAAAACGTATGCCGACACAAAAATCCATAAGTAAATACAACAACTCCATCACAGAAACTAGCACGAAATTTCGCATTAAATTGACAAATGTACGCACACACGCGAAAGAGAATTGGAAAAGTGTCGTTCGCATACAATGATACGTGCGGTGTGTGTATGTGTGTATGTGTGTGTGTATGACCCACACATGTACAGGGGCTTCGACTGTATAAATCACCAGTGCACAATTACACACTTTCATGGCAAGTTGGAATTAGAAACTGTCATTTGCAGCATTCGAGGGGTCGAAGTGGAAAAAGACCCCCCCCCCTCTTCCCCACTGCTGTGGGTGGGGAAAAATAAGGGTGGCAAGGGCTACCGTGGACCTGATTAAAGGATTACACAGAGGGTCCGTCCGGTCCTAGTTAAATTTATTATGCCAAGTATTTCTACTAGTTAGGCTAGTATTTTATTCGAGTTGAGAGTTGGAACAGATGCAATTGAATTTGGTCAACGGACGGACGCAACGTTTCTGTTGAGATTCTGCTCAAGGGGCTAGTTATTTTGACACAGAATATTTAGAACTAAGTAGTTATTGTGTTTATTGTCAGATGAAGTAAGGAAGCTGATGAATAATATGTGGAATAAAACAGCGAGTGCGTACTTTTTAAACGGTTTTATTTCACTTTTATCGGGTTCAAATCCCAGTTTGATAAAATTGTGTGGAAAGAGTGAATGCAGCTTTGTTTCTTTTTAAAAACAAAATCATGAGAATACAACAAGTTCACACTCACGGCCCATTTATTTTTTTTACCCTATGTAAAGTAATATAAAATCATAAGTTTTTAATTAATAAAATAATACCTAGCGCGTTTATGCCCATGTCACATTTAGTTTGACTATTTTGGTTCTGAAATGGTCAAATTGTAAAAGATGTAGCTAGCCAATTGCAAAATAATTAGGCACTTTCGAACCCCAAATAGCCCTTATGGTACAGCTAACACCATACGTTGTAAGTAAAATTTACAAAACTACCTAACGGGGCGAGCAAAGGCAGTAAAGCATAATACGTCAGCGTACTTAATATGTAAGCGTACTATTATATTTAGTTTATAAGTTTTGCGCATTAGGGCAACCTGTAATGCAATTCTTGTTGTATGATAATAAATAAATAAATAAGTATTTTAACATTTAAATTTCATTACGATAATTTTAAAATCGGAAGAGCGCGGAAATAAATGGTGGCGGAACAAGATCATAGACGATCTGCTTTCTCGGGATAACGGGATAAGCCTTAAAGTCTTTTTTCATAATCCTGTGGGCTCTATAGTCGACTATGTGTGAATTCTGTAGTCTATGATTCCAAGATCGGTTGATAGGATTATGAAAAAATACTTTTGGCTGCTTAAACTTGCACTGCAGGATTGTGGTCAAACACTAGTTTGTAAATTATTAAAAAAAAAACAATTCCCGCGATTCCGCCGTTTGACACGTATCAGCGTATAAACGTCAGTGAGTGAGAGCATGGCGCGGAGCACAGTGGCGCCGCCCGGCCGCGGGTGGTCCGCACCGAAAATACCAGCGGCCAGAGATCGCACCAACATAACAATAACATCGTAAAGCCCCGCCAGCTACTGCATGCCCGTAAACCACCCAAACTCTGTGTAAAAATAGGATTAATTGTTCTCTATTCCGTCCGTTCGTTTGCTACCGAACACACTGTGTATGGATATTATAATCTTAATAGTGTTTCGAGATTTTGAAAGTAGTATGCTCTTTACATCTGCCAGTAGCAAGTAGAGTCGGAACAGTAGCAAACCAGAGTGCGTATTTTTTTATTCCGTGTCTTTCTTGATGCGCATGCTAGTCCTATTATTTACAATTTAAAAAAGAACATGCTAATTGCAACTCAAAGCAGATGAACGTTGAACGCGATGACGCTACTGATTAAAAAGTAAAAAGAAGCAAATGATAAAATCTATCCATTAACACATTAACATAATCAGTCTCTGACATCCATTTAGTACGGGGTATTACTCGTAGTTTGGCATCGGACGACCTTTTGTAAAGAAGATCTCGGGCTATTTATAGTGTTGAATGAAACATGGTAAAATTCTAATGACAAGAGTACTGTTTCAAATAAAAACTCATCTGTATCTAGATCTAAATCTAACCAACAACAGTCGACCATAAGAACAGTTTTAAATTCACTGCGGCGTGGCCTTTTAATTTGCTGTACAATTATCAGTGAAACGGTTCAATGTATAGTGTTAATTGTATAACTAACGTTGGCCGTCATAGAACATGCCGATGGCGCGTCAATTATCAATTATTCAGATCGTTCAAGGCTTCGAGCGTGTCAAATGCCTGCCGAATTGTTACACGAGGGAACCAAGGCGGGGTGTAGTACTTGTAGGTATTAAGATATAGTCGTATTATAGCAAACACAGATGGGCACGCACATTTTAACATGTTTAAAATCTACTGTAATTGATTTTAATTGTCAATAATTAGCACTTTCATAATTCAACCGGTTTTACAATAGGGATTTTTTTTTTGTTTGAAAAGTATTAATGACAGTTCTCCGATCGAAAATCAGTTAGAAAAACGTCAAAGAAAATTCTCCATGAAAGATAACTCGTGTTAGACACGTTAGGTTTGGTTTGCTTAGAATATTGTTTTTTTAAGAACAAAAAAAACCTATGTACTTGTTTATGTATAGAATATCTTTTTATGTTTTTTTTTTATTGATTTCATTTCTTTTGTATCCTGAAGTATAATATACGGAGTCATAGTGGTGCAGACGGGTTTATATTATTTTAGTATTTACGCGTTAGTTTAATTTTTAAAAGCTTTACTATTTATGTCAGTGGTTCGACCAATCAAAGGCCGTTCAGTGCGTAGTTCACAATATTGCTGCAAAGATACGTTATAATTATATCTTCCGGAAGATAACACTGTAACATTGCAAAATGCGAATTTTGTTGACAATATTCCAATAGATGGTAAATAAGCCTGTATGATTGCAATAAAACTTTAAAAAAAATAAACAAAAGAAAACTAAAAAAAAATCGGAAATGTTGGTCCACAACAAACACAACAATTAGACGTAAATGAACCATGCAATGTAGTGTACATACTAAAGTAAATAAACAATATCAAATGATCGATCTATCTTTTTAGAACCAGAGTAGATACAAATTGAACAAGTTCTAATGTTGATAGTGTCAAGACCTCATTACATCAGTTATAGCGTAGAAAAGGTTAAACACTCTCAATAACGTAAAAGTTCTTTTGCAATTTTCCTTCTAATCCACACAAATAAATATCATCATTCATCGACATCCGATAAAAAAGAGGGTGCGGTTACACTTGTAACTTAAACTTTGTTGCTTCCTAGACACACATCCTTATTATTTCCTGCGCTACATAGTCTAGGCGCCTTCAAGACACTGGTGAACGTAACCTAATTGACAATCTTCACTTGACCTTCACCGTAAACCACATCGCAGTTTAGGACAAGCTAGGGTAGTGGTCAAAGCCATGCCTACTTTCAATTTACAAAAAAAAAGTCCTAGAAACATGGCACAAGTAGAACAAAATTCGAACCGAAAATGTTCAACAAATTACCTCGCGATCTCAAAAAATGGAGGCATTTTCAGAATACGGCTAATTTGGTAAATATTAAAGCTCAAGTCACACTGGTTTTAAGGCAACATCATAAGGCCTATGTCACACATACCGCGATGGCACGTGAATTATTCAAATAGTTCGAAGCTCGATCGTGTCAAATACGGGAGCAGTTTGTTACAGGAAATTGAGACATGCAAAGACATGCGCATTGATTTACTTGAGATCCACTACGTGTGTTTGTAGCTAGGTATTTTCAGCTGTGTTGTCTTCAGAGGAATGAAATAGGGTGATTGGCTAATAATTTAACAGAGAGCCCGGGTATGCAAGGTGGAGAGGCGAGCCGGCAGGGCAGTGTTTGCTCAGCGTCATAAAATCAGAGTATTGATGCACATGAGAGTATTATGAGTAAGATACATCTCAGGATTACTTAATTATTTTGATTAAACTTCGAAAACTATTACTTACAAGCAACCTCTGATATTTTTTTTCCTATAATAATCGTTTTGTAAGAAATTGATATTATTAAGTACCTACTGTGTTAAAATATGATAATGGACGGTAATATTTTACATTCAAGTTTCAAAGTTTAATTTACATAGCAATTATATTTGAGAGCGTCCGTGATCCAGTTGGTCGTATACTTGACGTGTACCAATGGGACTCCTTTTCAGAGCCTATGTACGCAACGCTCGTACGGTGAAAGACAACATCGTGATAAAACCCACACACACGGTGTGTGAACCCTATAACGGCGATGGAGTCATCCCCTGGGTTAAATACGCTTGATGAACCGTGGGCGTTTGCTTAGCATGAGTCCCTGCCTACCCCGCTTTGGGATTAAAAGGTGTGAAGTGTATTTATAACTCATATTCTGAAACATTTGTTAAATTGAAGAGCTTCCTTAAACTTCCTTAACTTTTAGAATGTAGTAATAGCATGTTAATAAATACATAAGTAAGTAAATATTTTACAACAACACACACATTGCCGTCATCCCATGTTAAATAGTTAAAGCACTTATGTTATGGAATTGAGACAACGAAAAATTCTTACTTAAATACATTTTTCTTTTCTTTGAAATACATACTTACATATGTAAATAAATCACCCACATCCAACAAATACATAAAGAACTCATCACTAAGTACCAGTCAGCGGTGGTAATCGAACCCACAGAGGTACACATGCTGACTACTGCACCAACGGGCCCGTTGAATATAGTTACTTGCCTGTCTTTTTTTTATGAACAAGCGTTCGTCCACCATCCTGCCTGATGTTAAGCAGCGATGTGGTCTACGATGGAGCACACTGTCTGATATACATACATACACTTCACGCCTGTCTCCCAGAAGGGTAGGCAGAGACTACAGATCTCCATTTGTCACGATCCTGACATACCCCTTTCGCTTCATCTACAATCATACATCTTTTCATACATGACCTCCGGTTTCGAGTACTTTTCACGCCACCTTCGGCCAGGACATCAGTCTGATATAACGTCAATGTTGTTGTATGTTTTAACTTTTTATGAATACCTTGGTAAATACTTGAAGGCACACGTAGCCTCCTTTGCTATAGTAAAAGGGCAGCTAGTATCGTACTTATAGTGTTATCACTTCTAGGACAGCAGCAGCAGTTCCACTTCGCCTTCGGTCAGCGGCCGTTCCCGTTCCCGCCCGACCCGCTGGGCGGCTTCCGCATGCCGCCCATCACCACCTGCCAGAGTGAGTGCGGTACAGCCTTCCTTATACTAGACGTTTAGTTTTATGTCGGTTGGTTTTATCTCGACCTGCATTCCATCAGAGAAACGACAAGATAAAATCGTGAGAGCGTCTGTGGTCCAGTTGGTCGGATACTTGACTTGTAACCGGGCGGTCGCGGGTTCGAGTCCGGCTACTGGACGTGTACCAATGGGACTCTTTTTCAGAGCTATGTACGCAACGCAACGCTCGTACGGTGAAGGACAACATCGTGATGAAACCCGCACACCACAAGGTGTGTGAACCCTATAACGGCGAATGGGCTCACCCCCTGTCACGTTGGGTTAAATACGCTTGGTGAACCGTGGGTACTTGCTTTAGCAAGTGCCTCTGCCTACCTCGCTTTGGGATTAAAAGGCGTGAAGTGTATTATTATTATTAAAATCGTGACATTACAACCAATCACAGCGTGTATTAGTTAATTTTGGGTCTTTCTTGCGCATGCTAAGCCTTCAGGTAGATTGGCTATGTTACATACATACACCTAGACTTAAATAGTAGGTAATGCTGTTACCGACTATTGGATTGTAAGGAAAAGAGGAAATGGAACTATTAAAGCTTGTCTCTGTTGTGAAAATAATATGCATGAAATGAAAAAATGAAATGAAAATAAAATAAATGACTACTAAACATTCTGTTGATATAATGATTGATAACCATTAATTTGAACTCAATATTGTTTAAAGGGCATAGCCGCGAATATAGTCAAAGACAAGCTCCAGCTTACCTTTGTTGACTATATTCACGCTGATATACCCGGTAAACAATATTAAAATATAATATTCGGGCGCGTTAACCTAACATAACCATTATTTGTTTCACGGCTCATGATAAAGTAACAAAGTAAGAAAGTCGTCTGTGGTCCAGTGGGTCGGACACTTGACTTGTAACCGGGAGGTCCCGGGTTCGAGTCCGGCTACTGGACGTGTACCAATGGGACTCTTTTTCAGAGCCTATGTTCGCAACGCAACGCTCGTACGGTGAAGGACAACATCGTGATGAAACCCGCACACCACAAGGTGTGGTGAACCCTATAACGGCGATGGGCTCACCCCCTGTCACGTTGGGTTAAATACGCTTGGTGAACCGGGGGTATTTGCTTTAGCAAGTGCCTCTGCCTACCCCTCTTTGGGATTAAAGGCGTGAAGTGTATGTATGTGTAAGAAAGTCACAGTCCCATTTTGTTGTTCATCATTTTCTTACAGTGCAAAAGTGATAGCAATGCAGTGCAATAATAATAAGACAAAAAGTCATGTTTGAATAATGTACTCCCGATTTATAAAGTACATACCTGTATACACACATCAAAAGTCTCCAGGGATCAAGAACATTTTTAGCTTTAAAAAATCTAATTTATTTAAATCAAATCTAATAATCTTCTGGATTCGTCTCCTACCTAATTCCCCATGCCTGTATCAATGACTTATCACCACATTTTCAATAATGAATTCACTTTTTGTAACCTTAAATGTTCTAAAATGTACTTGATCCCTACTCTCACTTTTGATGTGTGTATCCCACCACGAAACGAATAAATTTCTTAGTTAGTAGCAAAGCAATTAAAAGAAAAATATTCAACAAGGCAATCAAAATGAACAATATCCCAGACAGACAACCCTGACAGCATAACTTCAAAGTTACCAGTGAAAAAAAAACTGCACCTCGCATAAACCGAAATTGGATCCGTCAAAAACCAACGAACGGAACGAATCAAAATGTGAATGAGTCACCGAAACCGAGCGATATTCTAAACTACGCTCACTAAAGCACGGATTGAATCCGCGCGGTGAAAAAAAGGGAACACAGAAAAATAACCCGACTGCGGACGCAATCGGACAAGAACTCAGTGCCGCCAAAATCCCGGGTTACCCCAAAACAACTTAACTGCACACCGGGCAAAAGGGTACAAAAAAGCCGAAGCGACGCCGCCGATGGCCCCGGCATATCGGATGAAAACCAACTTCGCCAATACCGGGCCAAATACGGATACCGAATACCGAAAAATAAAAGCGATAATACCGGAAAAAATAGAGTGAGCCGCACCGGGGTGGCGAGTGGGCGATCACCTGTATTGTTGACTTGGAAAGCCTCCTCTGCGGCCATCGTAATACTGCGCATTGCTCACGCGGTGAGAATTCCGTGCACATTTTTGAAACTTTATGGTTTCATCTTTATGCGTTACTACCTGACGCCCCGCGATTTCACCCGCGTTGTTTTTCATACGAATTGGTTAGGGGATGCAGAATGTTTGAGACCTAAGTGTACCTACTTTAATTTTATATGTATAAAGAGTAACGTAAGTAAGTATTAATTGTAATTATTAGGTATTTAACTAGCTTGCTGAATGTTTCTGAAACTGTTCACATACCAATAATATACCTACTTAATAAAAAACTTAAATGTCCATGATTATTTGTTTTATTTATACATTGTTTAGAATAAAATTAACTGTCGACGTTACAAATGGAAATCGTTCTCTTCGTTTTTTTTATTTTGCTCGACGTACAAACACATGTACTTACTCTGGAGTTTTGTCACGAGTGTTCCGAAATATCCATAAAAATAATGAAATAGGTTATTTTTTCCCAAGGATTGTTAGGGTATGAATTTAACTCGCGATTCTATACCTAGGTCACGTGCGCTAATAACAGGCAGTGACTTAACCACGTGCCAAGCAGTTTGGGGGGTAAGAACAGATTTGAGATTATCCCTTGGATGTTGTAAGTGGCGATTAAAATACCATGAGAGAAGGATATTTACCTCTGGCTTTAGTGGATCCCACATAACCTTGCCATTTTCCATCAGCGACGGAGTTCCCATAACAGATATTTCCACATAAAGGATTCCAATTCACATATCGCACAGTTAGAACAAAAAGAACCCAATACGAAACATGCAGATTTTGTAATTTAAGTTTTGTATCTTTTATGTTAAGGTTCAATTTCATAAAATGACACATTTTGTTTTGTGACACTTTTGTTCTAACAGTCCCCCTAGCACAGCGCTCCAAGAAAGAAGTGACAAGACATATAACACGCTGCGATTTGTTGAAACTAGCCGAGTCGCACGAAGCGTGACATAACAGCCAATCAGAGTGCGGTTTTGTTCTATGTCATATCTGTCTTGACGCCTGTATTAGGCCTGCTGAACGATATAATCATGTTCCTTTCACCAACAGACATGAGTCAATTCGGTCTGAGTTCGAGCAATACGCATTGGGGCTACGGTGGTGCTGCAGCGTATCCGCCATACTTGCCGTCGTGCGCCGCCCCAGGAGCCGCCGCCCAATTCAACGCGCCCGCCCTTGGATTCACCGGCACCATGCCCGACCAGACCGCCGCCGCCCAGGAGTTCAGTGGGAATAATACTGGTAAGCATACATTTCACCTGCGAATTCTACTGTGAGAGTGTTGGTTGTCATACTTCTTCGAAACAGCTTGACTGCTTTTGATAAACATTTTACATGTACATTCGGTAAGAATGAGAATAGATTGTAAAGGTTTTTTTTTTATTATTTCCTTTTTTTATTTCCTTATTTGCATACAGTGCTACCTCTGCTGATTGCTGTTATATTGCAATAACGTACCTATATTATCGATGCGAAAAAACAAGCATCAATTAAATATAAAAATATTAAATATCGGTATTTATAGTAGAGATAGGTTCATACTATTGTGAGACAATTGAACTTAACACTTTCATGGATATATAAATGGAACTAGTACAATCAAGACGGCGAGTTAAAAACCCCGAAGTTAGAAGAGTCCCGAAGTGTAAAAGAGCATCGACGAACATTTTTTTTTTCCTATGATGGTTGTTAGATTTCGTAAAGATGTGTTATGTTATTTCTACAGACAGCTCTTTATTTTCTCTTCTCCTCTGAAGTGGTTCTTTTCAAGAAGCTGTAACTGAAATGCTTTTATTGCGAACGTAGTTATTCTAACCCAAAATCTAATTATAAATATACATTAATTATAACAGTCGGCCATAACTCGTCGACGTAACGACGGAGCGGTGAAATCAAATTTACCAACACTTTTTATGTCCGACATCCTCCTTGAAACGTGTGTGCGCCTCCCCCCCGCCCCCTACTGATCCGTGCATCGGACATTAAACGCCTCTCATTATAATTTATAACTGTTCGGTACACATCCAGCGTGTGACACACAAACTTATCCAACCGACGTAAGCTGACCCTTACACAGCAATGTCCAACACTTGGCAATGAATGCTTGTTTTTTTCAGCGACACGCAAATACAACGTGTCCCGCGCCGTTCGTCCGATGTAGGGTAATTTATTGCAGCATGGCCGCTGCAGCAAAAATTATAGCCCTGCTTACGCATTACGAGCCGAAATCAATATTACAAATGAATTTATTTGCCGGCAGTTTTACCCGACACGACTGGGGTGGACCTCGACCAGCAGCTGTCCGGCCTCGTGGGCAGCTCACCTTCACACCACGGCTCATTGCTGCCTCGGTACAACAATA
>SJJU01023182.1:0-12883 GCA_012932125.1 Conopomorpha cramerella | reverse complement strand
TTTGGCTAATTTTGGTCTTGAATTATTCGTGCAAGTCCAGGGAAGATTTAAAAGGTGTATTTCATCCAATAAACGAGGTACAAGGGCTACTTCCTATGGCAAAACAAAAGTTTGCTGGGACATAGTGTTTTAATATAAATCTAAAAATCTTACCTCGGTAGTCTCTTCTTTACATCGAGCCGTTGAAGCAAATCTGTTTGGTTTGTCGTTGCCCGCACTTGGTGGACACTGATTTATGTCTATTCGATCATAATCTAATTCCATGACCACAGCAGCAGTGTAACTAGAATGTTGGAAATCAAAATTAGCATGGAATAAATAGAGCAGAAAAAGAGATGTGTATATTTTATTATTTGGTGGTGTTCAAGTAACAAATATAGTTGGCACCTGTCATAATAAGTTCAAAATTAAAACTGCCTTTATTCTGTACTTATAAAGGTTGACTTTTGTTTATTACTGAACAACTAAGACTACACCTTAAATTGTTATGTGAACCACTGTACTAGCAACAGCTGTGTTTCCTAATAGCAATTAAATTGCTTTGACCACGAGGAGCACACTAAAAGATGATCATAAATGTTAAGATGATATCAAAGTGTTGTGGTTTGAGTAGAATGAAATAGACATATTCACATTTAATCTTTCCACTGCCAATGTCTTATAAATCAGACACATTAGGCAAGTGATTTTGAATTTTATGATTATTGGTGTAGTATTCAAAATTGTGAAAACAAAATTAATCTTCAGGCAGTCAAAAGTTTAAACTCAACTGGGAATTGACTTTATGTTTGCACTAATCTAACACTTGTCTAATTTACTATGTTATTTGTTCAGGCTAGTTATCAGAACAAAGTGGAAAAATGTTTTCCATGCATGCCTCAGAAACACACTTACGACCGAACTTATAAATTTACAAGATTCAAGATAATTATTTCTTTCTTTTACTTACGTTGGGTATTCAATATGTCTGAATTGAGTGTGTCTGGGGAATATGTCAGCAATTGGCGACACAGCACCTACAAGCCATTTGTTAAGTCTGCCACAGTCAAAGTACGGCTTAGTCCAGTTCACAGGACCAGGATCCTAGAAAGGATGAGCATAATTATTACATTTCTATTCAACAATAGGTAGCCATTTATAAAAATTCAGTACTGTAATGTCCAACCCTGCCTTCATGGGTTCATTGATGAACATACCTCGTCATTACCAGGTGGTCCATGGAAAGTGAATGTTTCATTGGTATTGTTTGCATATCTGATTTCCACCTGATAAGTTGTTTTAGTATCATGTCGCTTCTCCACTTTGTCAGGCAGCCACAGGTGGTAAAACTCATTAATGCGATAGAAGTCACTTGTATAATCTTTGGACAAACTTTGTGGATCAAACGCACCCAAATCTTCAACATGGAATGTATTCATAGTAGATATTTTTTGTAGATGTACAGGATCATTGAAGTCATCAGCACGGAATGCTCTTGGAGCAAACCTGGGCATAGTCTTATTGAAGAAGCCACGGTACGAAGATGTGTAAGACATATTCGGAGAGAAATATATTGACGACGCGTTAATGTAAGGATTTGACGATACATCAGCAACTGATGATAGGAAGTAATACATCATACCAGGATCATAGGTGTCATTGATGGCTGGTCTAATAAACCTGGACTGTAGGATATAGCTCCAGAAAAACGCCCTGTTCATAGCCATGTTGTGTAAATGAAGCAGAGCTGTGCGGTTAGGGAACACGGGATTGATATTGATTTCTTTTACATCTGGATGATGGGAAACGGAGTCTTCTGGTAAGAATAGATCGTCCAGTTGACTGATAAAACAGTTTTCAGATGATACTTTGTCAATTTTCCCTCTAACTTCGTCGAAAGCATCACGAATTTGCCATTCATATTGACCGGCCACACCCCACAACAAGGCACAAAGTGATATGAACAGTAGGGCACAGTTAATTTTATCCATTTTGGAAATATATACTTAATTCTGTTTCTATTGCACTTAATTAACAATCCATTGTCATTAATAAAAAAGGAAAACTAAATAGGTAAAATCTAAAGCTATCTATCGTTTCATTTGAATGAAAACGAAAACAATAATGTCGCAGATCATTTGATATACGACAAGACAAGCACGAAACATAGCATAGAGCATATTAATTACATATACAGCCTTGTTTACACGGCTATAATGTAATGTTTTCAGAGTAGGCTAGAATAAAGCCAAAGCGTAAAAGTTTAAAAAGTTAATTGTCAAATTAGCCGTCAATCAACAACATAACCTTAATATCGGACACAAATCACAAAATAGGAATTAGTCGTTTATTAATATATAAGTATCACTGTGAATTGTCGTTAACAGAGGCTAATAATGGCCGGGACGATATTTCGTTAGTATATAGTTTGTACTAGTTAATTAATATTTTTATTTTTAAGTCTTCGTGGATAAGAGTTTATTTTGATTTTAGGTTCCCTTCTCAACATCAACACATCTCTGTCTTCGCTCTGCATATCCAGTGCGCCTAACTTGGTAAGAACAAGGTAAATCATGAATACGGTATTCATGACTTACCTTCCTAATCTTGGGCATTTGCCTACCATCGAAGTATGGTGGAAACCTATAAGGGAAGTCTTACCTATCTATCTAAATTGATATTAAACCCGTATTGATATTTCAGAGAACTTTCCACACAGCCCCTGTTTGTTATGCAGCTCGAAAAGGCACAAGGGCCAAGGCCCGTGCAAAAAAAGTCAAAGTTGAAGTTACCAAAGTTGGTTTTATTCCACACAACCAGAGAAAGAAAAAGTAAGTTATTTTATGTGCATTGAATAGTTTGAATCAACTTTTGTATATGTATTATATGCAATCTCTGTTGAAACCTTGTCAAAACTATTAAGAACATGTAGAAAATGTTTAAAATCCCAATTCGATTTAATTGTTTAGAAGTTTTCGATTTTAGATAATTACATCACAAATATCCTTGGATCCACACAACAATGTTACATTTGTGCCACCAATGGAGCAATGTAGAGGGTGAAATGGTCCCACTTATTCTATTTCATCCCCATATACACTAAAGCATTATGTTACCGCAAGATACAGGTGACCTCTAGTCTCCCTAGTACTTATTTCTAGTATTTTTTATCCCTCATGTCCTACTTTTCCCATTTGACATTAAGTATATGTATTAATTTACAGAGTAGAACAAATACATATAAATAAACATCTCGACGACACATTCAAGCAGATATCTAAGGATAATGTATACCCAATGCGCTATTACCAGTGGCCAAGGTACACTGCCGAGGAAGCCGTCAAAGCTCACCAGGAGACTCACCACCCCACCATGTACAATGTCCCTGATGCTTTAGTTTATGCTCATGTCGAACTTAACATGACTGCTGTTAAAAAGGTTTGTGTAAAACTCTAGCTATGTTCCATATATACATACCTCCTGTCCTGTTTTATAATGCCACTTGAAGCACTATGCTGCTAGTCACAATTTTCCATTCATTTTGTACTCAGCGGTGCTAATGGATGTATAGAGAAGTAGCAAAAACAAAATACAGATAACACTTAGTAGATTTGATTATTGTAAAAGTACCATTGGTGTTAACATAGCATGTGCGTCAAGAAAGCTCTAGCTTCTTTTAACTATTCGCAACATGTTTCATTCTTGTTATTACTTCTTGGATTGCTTTGTTGCCAGTGCAGCCCTCATTGGCAACAGTCCATCTGTCTGTTTCCAGTACATACCCAGTGGCCTTAGCACGTAAAAAACGCATGTTGACTTCTATGAATATGGTTACCCTCACACCACATAGACCTGGTCAATAGCATTTCAACCTTCGTCAATCATCTCTACTTCCTAATTATATTGGTTATACAGACCATGAGTCTGCAATGCACGAGAGAAACATTTCTATTCAGCGCTGTTCATTCCATGGCCGAGATGATGACGATTTATACCACCTGTCAACAGAATCGGTATATGGATAACTTCACCCGCCTTGCTCTGTTGCCACACGGGTTTCCGCGCGATGAGGAGCGGTCCATCATGGTGCTGTGCAAAAGTCAGGACCTGGTGCAGAAGGCGATCGAGGCTGGAGCTGCTATCGGCGGCAGTACAGAGATTATCAAGAAGATTCAGGTGTGTTCTGTACATCTGTTTGGACATTATTCAAATACAACATTTACTCTACATTCTCGACGATAGGGTATGGAAGAACAGTTTTACCTACTTGTCTCAACGTAGGCACAGATAAATAATACTAGTAAACGCAGTAGGTAACTTTCGGGGAAAAAACTCAACTGTTTTCCCATATTTTAGTCCTGTTTCGTAGCTAGATTTGTCAGCTGACTACGAACCAGTTAGCTACGAAATCTATCAATTCTTTATGACATTTAATTTTTCATTAGCTAGTAAAAGGAAAAAACCGTTTCGGCATTTCCCTTCCATGGTGCTGTATAAAAATAATCAGATCTTTCCCATGTGTTTTTCGGAGAAAATTAAGAAAATATGAAATATGCGCGATGACGTCACTGGTACGTTTAGGATTTATTTAAAATGAACATATGATTCATTAATTTTTTTTATTAAGTAAAAAAGAACAAACAAGAATAAAAAAAACAACAAATATAAATTACAAACACCACCACATGGTTCGTCAAAATTCTTATGCATCTAAACAGACAAGGCATCCACAGCATGTTTCGTCATATAAATTACAACTGACCTACCACTACAGTCTACTACTGGGTTCAAATGTTCCTAATACACTTGCCGCATTACCCCGTTGGGTTGTTACCGACAGCCTCTGTGCCAAATATGTTCCAGCCTTTCTGTCGTGAGCGCGATCCCTCAACATTTTGCCAATATTCCAGCAACAAAAGAAATAGCCTCCGCCCCCCAAACACTACTTGTTTCGAAAGGCACGAACAAGTAACGTCTCTTTAACTCAGCGTACTTGAGGTGTTTCTGTCTTGCAGCTGCCTCAGCTGCCGAACCGGCAGTTCTCACTGTGGACGGCATGTGAGACGCGGAAAAAGTCCCAACACATGTTGCATCCCAAAGAAGTCATTTACCCTTGTCAATTATCTATCCACTAACACAAACGTGTAAACAGGACGGCGAAATCAAACTGAGCGATTATGACTACGTGATCGCCCATCCGAACATCCTCACCGACCTGGTGCCCATACGCGGTCTACTCAAGCGGAAGTACCCGAACATTCGCGCTGGTACCCTGGACCCCGACGTGCCGGGATTGGTCAAGAAGTTCGCCAACGGTGTACAGTGTGTGGCGCAGAAGGACGAGAACCAACAAGACTTTGCTTGCATCTCCGTCACTGTTGGACGGGTAAGTATCCCACTGTCTATACCTGCTCGCGTCGTTATAAGTCCCAATGGGAGGTTTTCTGACAAGTAACTTATTGCAGTTCCAAGAAATATCCATAGATGGCACTACCTAAACAGGGTTGTCATTTCATAGTTTTATTTTCTTATGAAAATTCTATGTCAATGAGTGTCTCCTTGAAATCATGTCTGATTAGCGCCACCCGTGAAATGTTTTAGTACTACTTTTGACATATTCATTCAAGCTGTCAGAAAACCTCTCATTAAAAATGTCGGTAGTGCAATTTTAGAAATACCTATGTTCTTTTCTACACCGTTAGATTGGCGATATTAGGATCTAAAAACTTAAAGGTATATTATTACATCACGTAAAGATACCATAGATTTTAAGCTGTCGTAAATTTGAAGTATGTACCACAAGTAGTTTAGTTTGATTATCCAAAACTAACTAAGCTAAGCTATCTTCTCTCCTGTAGTATGGTGAAAGAAATTATCGAAATCCGTCCATTAGTTTTACCTACTGATAATACATTTCTTTCCTCTTTATAATATTAGTATGTCTTGCCGGAGTCTGTGTTTCCAGCGCAGTACAGTCTGAAGGTCTTCAAGTCACGAGTTAATAGGTACCTAATGAACAAGTGTGCTCCACATCGCTGCTTAATATCAGGCATTGTTTGACCACCATCCGGTCAAACGCTTGTTCACTGTGTTAAAAAAAAAGTATGGACTGATTATAGGTACTATTTATATAATTTCAGTTGAACATGGACTCCAAGTTGGTCGCAGAGAACATTGGAGCTCTACTTAAGGACATTCAGGCGGCGAGACCCAAGAGGCCTGGTCTGTTCATCACCAGGTAATTCTCAAGAACTTCAGGACCGACACAATACCCTACTTAACTTGACTAATCGAAGCGAATGACCGGTTTTCTTTTAAAAAAAAACTTTTCGCAAAAGTGATTCCGAAGACGACTATCGTGGTTGCATCTCTTTCGTTGACCAAACACAACTAGACTTGAAAGACGTGTAGCACCTTTTTTTTTCTTGACGGGGCGAGAATCCCTTCGGATTCCCCAACGTCTGCGGCGGAGACGGCGAGGATATGTGGTGAATCCACTAAAGACCCCCCGGTGACTTCTACGCGCGAAAGAGCCGGTGCCCACGGAACACCCTGAAGAGTACGACATCCAGGGACGTGTAGCACCTGCCACTCTAGCACGTCGCTCCAAGAAAGACGTGACAAGACATCGCACCTTCGGCAAGACAAGGGCATAACTGCACTTTTTGTAATTTTACAGGAGAGTTCATTTTAAGATTACCTACTTAATGGGGAATTTTCAGTGCCCTTGTTTCTCTTAGTTATGACAGAATGGCGCTAGTTGTAGTAGGGGGATAAAAGTCAAGGAAATGACTTACTTCAAGCAGTCAGTATTGAAGGTGACAGTTAATTTCTTTATCGTTTGTTTACATGTTACAAAGGAGTCTGAAGGTTGAATAACTTACCCAATTATTACAAATGTACTAAAATACAACTGTCAGAAGTCCCTCTGGACACCTACTAGTGACATCTAGATAAACAATTTTTGGTGTTTGAAAATTCCCCATTAATTTCATAATAGTGAGTGCATATATTTTTTTACTCTTTCATATTTAAAAACATAATTTCATATTTAGAAATGTAGTCTCTCCAGGGATAGTACTACTCTTTTTATATGTTTTGGCATATTTAACTTATTTTCTCAAATGTTTGCAGTTATGCACTTGTCTTACCGAAGGTGCGATAAAATGCGCTACGATTTGTTGAAACAAGCTGAGACGAACGAAGCGTGACATAACAGCCAATCAGAGCGCGTATTTGTTTTATGTCGAGTCTTGACGCGCGTGCTAGCCCTGCAGCAGTCCCAGTCCTCTTTTGAACTCAGATGTATCTTTTACTTCCAAACTGTCACTTTTGACCAGTGACACCAAAAATTGTAGTTTGCATCCAACTCCCGCCCCATTCTAAACGTCAGTTTTGCAAGTCTACTTGTGTTTGGTCTGCGGTTTTCCACATTATTTGACAAAATATTCGTTTTAGAAAACCTATGAGGTTCTTTTGTTCGTTTTCAAAACAAACAATAATGCCATAAACCACATCTCAGATAAAACTTCCTACGTGTTAGGTAGTAATTTGTTGTGAATACATGTCTATATAGTGTGTAGTTTAATGGCCGCTATAGGCAAGATTTGAAATGAGACCAGTATTACGGGATGGCGTGACGTCATCACTAACTGAGGTAAATTACAATTTACCGACATTCATTTTTATTTATAACCAATTTGCGCCTCACTGTCGTTTAAGCGACATCTAGCGTGAAAAAGATACACCTTTTTTTGTTCCCCAGAATAACCAATGAGTTTTATGGCACAGATGTTTCGTGACAAGTCCGCCGTCGAAAGAGAAGCTCAGGATCGACCCGTTCGTGTACACAGAGCGTACGTTGTCCACTGATGACCAGGACGACAGCGACGACGAAGATGAGAGAGTTTCTGCCAAGGCATAGATGTTATAATAAATTGTATTTCATAGTTTAGTGCAATATGATCTGTGTTTTATTCCTGTGATGCATAAGTGTGTCAGGACTCAGGACTGTGCTGTGTGCACTTCAGTCTACAGAGGACACAAAGGATTTTCTTAAATCATTCTGGGTTTGAGGTTTCAGTTTATCTTTGAGACAATTGATAGCTATTTAAAAAAGTCGCTCTTGCAATGTTCCAGCTGTCATTTTCTGTACCTACCTTGTTTAATTAGTTGGGATGGGCACCATATGGGCACATAGATAATTGTAAAGTGGAAGAAAAGAAAGAAAGTAGTTAAATAGGTCGTCATTAACTACAAGTTCCCCGTAACTTTGTTTTATAGAACTACCTAATGTTGTAAAGGGGCAATAAATATTCCATTCGTGATGTATGCAACTAGAACTGCACAGTCTTTAGTTGAGGCTGAAACGTTAATCGTATTCGCTAGTGTTTAAAATAGAGACGACCTCGAAGCAGCAGATGTCATGTACTCAGGTTATACTTCGTATCATATCTCTGTATGAACCTACTCTTCGAAACCGTTTAAATCTATATAAGTATATAGAAAAGAAAGTCGTGTTAGTTACACCACTTATAACTTAAGAACGGCTAAACGGATTTGGCTGAAAATTGGTAGGGAGTTAGCTTAGACCCAGGAGACGGACATAGGCTTTTTATCCCTTTCCTGTGGGACGCGTCGCTATATAGAGGGTGTTATAGTTTGTATGAGATACTGAAACTACGCGAATGAAATCGCGGGGCGTCCACTAGTAAATATATAAATCACATACATTTGCGACGAATCTGTGTTTAGGTCTTAATTACCTCCCGCCGACATTATGCTTTAGTAATGAGCTAGGTATGTATGTAAAGTTATTTGAGATCTATGTATGTATTTAAAAGTATTTATGTCAGTATTAGTCTCTGGAACAGTACAGGATATCCTAGTTTGGGGTCAGTTGACTGTGTGTAAAAATATTTATTATTATTATATAGTTTCTGAAAGAGTTCACGAGTCCATGTAGTGTCCTTTTGAAGGTTCAGTTATTGTTATTATTTTCCTATCCGAAACCTAGCGTACTAGTCCATGTCCGTGAGGGTTACACAAAGCAGATGGAAGCACTGCGCTCTGTCATATCTTGACCGTACAGAAGTAAATCAATACGTAAATGCATTAAAAAAATATTACTCGTGAAAATAGGGTCTTATTTTGACGTTTATCTGCCAAACGTCACGTCGACGCTTGCGCCGTCTGTCTTGGATTGGAACTGTCAAACTGATATTAGTACAAGAGGGGCGTAAATTGGGCCGCCATCTTGTGTCTTGAAATATTCGAAATTAAATAACAAAATCCGTGAAAAACGAACAAATCTCGCCGTAATTTTAAGTTTTACCAGACTGTGAAGTGTTTTGGGAACCTGTGATATTTTAGTGTCCAATTATTTTTTTGTTTACATTCTGTTTTGACGTCCTATTGTTGGTAGATATAGGAGTTGAATAAGCCCCAAATCAACAAAATGGGCACAAGAGAGGACGAATACGACTATTTATTCAAAGGTATGATATACACTTGACTCTATTTTGATCAGATTCATCCGTGTATTCGTAAAACCTATGCCATTTTTTGCATGTCACGTATCATCCGAAGTACAGTTACTTGATCCTATTGTTTCGTTTTCATGACGTATGTATTGAAAAAAATACATTCAATTGAACGATTAACTTACGCCCGCATCTAGGGTAAACTCTACGATTGTTAGCGTTTTAGTTCCCCTTTTATATTTTCTGTGTGTAATTTATTTTCATTGTCTCTCAATATCAGCTGATTGTACCTACTAAAATCAACAATCGATTTCTTGGATCGTCGCTGTTCGTGACTCAACATCCAGCAACATACGAATCATCGTGGTGACCTAATCTAAATGATAGTATCGCGAATATTTTAGTACAAAACCGTTATTTATTAATTTTGCGAAGTTCGATTTTATTGTTTTTCGTTTTTGTAAACGCAACTCGTTTCTTTGTTCCAGTGGTGCTCATCGGAGACTCGGGTGTAGGAAAAAGCAGTCTTTTGTCCCGTTTCACTAGAAATGAATTTAATTTAGAGTCAAAATCCACAATTGGAGTGGAATTTGCCACTAGAAGTATACAGGTGAGATTTGTTGACTTTAAAATTGTTGTCTTGAGATGCAAAAAAATTACATATCAATTTATTTAAACTAGGGTTTCCTTTGTTTATGTTCAGTCACTAATGTTAACTGTAATGTTAATTCTGGAAGGAAGGAATTCTCAATGGAAGTCTGCTCCACTCAATATTAAAAGTACATGATATTTTGTTGTCAGCGGGCAATCTTAATAAACTTGGACAGGTCAAGTCTCTTGTCAAAAAGTTTCACTACCAATATGGTCAATGGGGAGACTTTCTAGTCCTAAAAAATCGTAAAATTTTGTGACGGCTTCATTTGAATTAAATAATAAACAATTAGTAAGCTTTAAAATTTGATAGTATATGCAAATGTCATGAAATACACAAAATTTAATAGTAGAGGTCAGTGAATTGAGCCCAATCTATATCAAATTTTTGTACAGTGTCACTTCTGTCTCAAGGGTAAGCAAATACAATTAAACCTCAAATAACCAATAAGCAATATTAATGTGACAAAACATGATGTTCATCCAGACTGTCGAATTCAAACAGTTCCTGATTTTTATTACGGCTGGGTCTTTAATATTTTCATGTAATTACTGCTATATTCAATCAGTTTGTCCTACCTGTTATGATATAAGGAGTGTGGACACCAGTGGCGTGCACTGGCTTTTATGATAAGGGAATTACTCCCAAGGATCGACACCTATGTATAGGTAACTTGTCTTTATGAAATATAGGTACCTCCCTATCTACTCACCCACAAAACACAGGATCTTTGTTAGCCTATGTTGTGAGTACAACAAAAAAATCTAGCAATAACTGTATTATTTTGTTGGGTAATATTAAGGTAGGCAGTGTCTTTGCCTATATGGTGTGCACGCTACTGGTGGTCACTGATAGTGCCGCTCGCTTACACAAAGTTGCTCAAAGCATTCTATAGAAATTACTATGATTTGTGTCATTGTTACTTGGTGTTAAGGATTGTATCCGAAATGAAGTGATACAACACAGAGAACCAATGTCACCATTGGATTAGATTAGCAAGCTGAAGAGGCAGTGGACTGGCCCATATTAGCCATAGATACATAGAGATGGTAAACAATTTATATATGAAAATAACTATTTAAGCCTATGTTCATAAACAGTGGAACAGTTACATGGTTCACGTCCCATTCCCATTTGGAATTAAATGATTCAGCTATCTCATTTTCTAGCTTTTAATGGATGAATGAAACAATTCTATAGTTAAAAAAATACTTAGATAAACCTTTGTTCGATGGCATTGTAGTTGCCATTCATGTTGTAAAAATGTCAGGAATTAGTAATTTCTTTTCTATTATAAATGTGGTTTCAACAAACAATGACATTGTTGTTCCCTTCTGATAACAGATAATATGATGACTCCTGACATGCCTTATCATCTTGTAACTAAACACTTTTTGTTTGTTTTGAGTTTTGTAACTAACTGAATTTCTAGCTTCTTGTGTCCTCTGGTTATTACTTGTAATAATTATATTAATTTACATGTGATATGTTAATAATTCAGTGCCCAATACTAGTTTAGTTACTTTATATTCAGAAATTTATTTACTTATTTTAGAAAAATAATTAACAGTCATGCTATAATTGTGATAGGCAGAGTATACATGACTCCACCTCATAATTATGTTACAGAGTGTAAAAACATATAGCCACCTTAACTACACTGCATAGTGCAAGGTTAACTGGAAGATAATGCTTTGTAGCATTAAGTTCGCCTTTGTAAAATTTTAGTGCAGTAAGTATTAAAAAAATAAATAAAAGGACCCAGAGCAATGGTCTTAGAAACATTGTTCAGCTTGTCAATGTGAACAACTTTTACTATGGCAAGAAAGGGTGGTTAAAGTAACAAATTTGGTCCCCATACAAATAGACATCCTGTCAATACTCAACTACATATTCCTAGTGCTGAACCAAATTCAGAAGGATTTTGCTAGACATTTGCTTTTTGTTTAATGCAGCAAATATTGAGTTGCAGATTTGAAAACAAAATGCTTCCTTGTGTTCAATGTTGTATTTTTTTAGTGATTGATAATCATACTTTTCAAAACAGCAGTGGTGTCCCCCAGTCCCCACCCCTCTGTTTAGTTAAATATTGAAAAGAAAAAAAATAGTTTGATAATTAATAAACTTAAAACGACAAGATGGATTTATTTAATCATAAAAACTGACAATGGGCAGAACTATCTTCAAGTCATGAGTAAATAGGTAATGAACAAGTTTGCTCTGTCATAGACCACATCGCTGCTTGGTGGACAAATGCTTGCTCACTGTGCAATAAAAACAACTGCTATATAATAGAAAATGCTTTTTTCTACCTGTTACCCACGAGTAATGGGAAAGACAGATGTTTGTGCCAAAAATGTATTAAAACGGTTTTAAATAAAAATATTACAGGTACAATGAAGTAAAACAGAAAAAAAATTTATATAATTATCGAAAAGCATACTTTTATAAGTATGCTTTTCGATAATTCTTTCACCATTACAATACAATATTAACCTGTGGTTTGGGCATATGGAGAGAATGGATAAAAGTCGATTAACGAAAGAGATTTATATGGGTGATGTAATGGGCCGGGAAGGACATACATTGATCAGATTGGTGATGTCCTGGCCGAAGGTGGCGTGAAAAGTACTCGAAACCGGAGGTCATGTATGAAAAGATGTATGAATGTAGATGAAGCGAAAGGGGTATGGCAGGACCGTGACAAATGGAGATCTGTAGTCTCTGCCTACCCCTCTGGGAGACAGGCGTGAAGGGTATGTATGTAATA